>OV656873.1:110040737-110212580 GCA_927399465.1 Sarcophaga caerulescens
GGATGTTCTTAGATGTCATATGGCCTCAACGCTGAAGGTGTTTTTTTTTAATGAAAAATAGGGCCAGTCAAACCACAGTTCAGACGACATCTCGACCAAAACGAAATACAAACATAAATATTTCTGAGAGTAAATAAAATTGTCATGAAAAGTTTATTAAAAATCTGTCGTTCGTAGTTGACTTTAAACTGGATGTCTCGCTACTCTTGAAAAAAAAATAACACACACAAAATAAGTGGTCCGAGACACTTGGTCGTAATCTTGTTTGAAGGGTTGTAATGACCATTTGTAATGAACAAGTCAGTTTTAATTGCTTGGCCTTCGTATAACGCCTTGTCGACAACTTGAGAGACATCGATAAATAGGAAAGAACTGTACTTTTTTCAGCTTTTCTTACTATTTACACTAAATCCATATGTGTTTACAGTGGCTACATTTTCTTTTGGAACTAAATTCACAATCCTTCGGCGATGGAACTCATTTCTCACACTGTAATTATGCCGATAAGAAAAATTGTGGCATATGAGACTTGAAGAACCAAGAAGTTATTTTGGAAAAGCCATGGCTTCCCCGGAACGTAAACATTTGCTCTCCAGGAATCATTGTTCCGTATTTTTTTTTCCGAAATTGCTCTTTGGAAAAAACGTTGCCAATTGAGTTTTTTTTGGGTAGCGAGCCACACAACGCTAACGATTTTGGTTTTATTGTGAAGAGAAGTGTGCAGCAAGAATAACTTGTTGATTTGGCAACGTCGATTGACTATCAAGATAACCATACTTGCTTTCGTAAGACTTTTATAGTTTATAGTTTTATGTGATGCTAAACACATGTCTCTTCAGGTAGTTGTTGGAGCATTTTGAAACAAATATTTGTCAGGTTAACACCTGAATTAAGCGAACAAGTGGTGGGAAACTAACTCAGTAGAATCTAGGAACTATCATTTCAATGGCAATGTCCAAGCAATGTAACTTTGCTTTTAAAATCGCAAAATGGATAATCCTTTATATAGCTTTCGTTGCAGTGAGTGAACAATTTTTTGCCAATAAAAAAAATTTCAATTTAAGCGTTTTTTTTTTTGTTAAATTCTTTATAAAATCATTGAAAAAAAAAACGCTCGATTAGTCTTTTTTTTTCTACCATTCAACACTTACACTAACCCACACGTATGCTAAACGAAAATTATTTACTCATGTTTACTACACACATTGTACAGCAACAACAACTACAATGGCAAACACAAGCATTGTGTTTGTTATCTATGAAATTTCTACTCATGCACACTCACTTACTAACACCGACACAAAGTTCCCTCTAGTAAAAACGGAAAAATGAAACGAAACGAAATAATACTCTCATACACTAACAAATATTCAGTGTTGCTTAACGGTGACGCATTTCATACAATCCGATGAGTATGGAAAACAACAACAAAACCGTTGAACTGCCGCCATTAGTTAGATAAAGAGTAAGAGCAAGGGAGAGAGATATAGAGAGAGACATTTAGTATTGAAAATGTGGTTGTTTTTTGTGTATTTTTGTTGGTGGTAAGAGGAAAATTTTTGTGTTTGTTTGTTTGTTGTCAAGAAAAATCTTTTTGAGATTTTCCCTAAAAGAGCATGAAAGAAAATTTTCCACTTGGTGAAATGAAAAGCAAAACAAAAGAAAATTAGAGAAAAGAGAGATAGAGATAGAAAGTGAAAATGTAATAATAGGGAGATAAATGGAGAGTAAAATTTTTATAGTAGAGTATACCACTCACTATACATATGCACATGCACATGCACACGTAAGTGAATGAATGAATGAATTATGGATAGAAAGAAAGAAAAAAAAAAAAATTAAGAGATAGAAAAAGAGCGAGAGCGAGAGCTAGAGAGTTTAAGAGGGAGTGTGTAAAAGAACATGGGAAATTCTCTAAATAAGATAATTTTTTAAATTAAATTGTTGTTATTGTTGTTTTTTTTTTTCTTTCATAATGTTATTTGAAATAATTTTTATCTGTTATGCCGGCTCTATTGCTTTAACATGCATTTTAAGTTACATACACCATTACACTTACATTTACATTAGACACTCTCTCTCTCTCTCTCTGTTATTTTGTAGGTATTTTTTACAGGCAGAGTAACCAAAAAAAAAAAAAAAACCAATTCAATTTGAACGAATGTTTGTAAAACTGTACCCATTAGAGAGAGAGATAGAGAACATTTTAACCTCAAAATTAACGTGTTTTCTTTTCATCTTTTTAAACTTGAACTTGAATTGGAAAACCAATTTTCAACGCTTAATGGTAATTCATTTGGAAATTAAAAACCGTTGGGTCATGGGTTTTCTTTTGATTTTGATTTTCCCCATCACGTTTTCAAACATCTTAGGCAGTATCTTCGTCCGTAACTTGACAAATATTGTCAATTCAAATGCTTCAACGTTAGAGAACTACCTACGTGGACACGGTCTTTTGCTAAGCCCCACGAAAAACTCTAATAATGCCAAATTATATGATCTGAAAGTAGCGTAAAATTTCTTTTTCTGGAAACTTCTCATGCAGAAAAACTAGAATCGGCCGTGTTATGTTCCACATAAACTCCAGTGTTTTATTTACTTACTTAAGTGGTTACTACAATCCTCTAGTCAGGATTACAACCAAGTTTATCACCCCACCCATGCTGTGTGTGTCAATTTTATACATGAGTGATGGAATCTACTGTTTAAAGTCGATTCCAAACGACAGATTTTCGAGAAACTCATGGCAATTTTTTATTTACTCTTAGAGTTTTTGCCAAAAATCTGCTGACAGGTAGTCGCCAAAGAAATGTTTTCATATTTTCATTTTGATGTCTGACCTGGGGTTTGAACCGAGACCTCATGTTTAATAAGCCAACACACTACCTACTAAACTACGGCGACCACACTCCAAAAAATGTCAGTTAACATAATTATAGCTTCAAATAACTCTTCCAGGCTTGTTGGCTTATTAGACTGAAGGCCCGAGTTCAAACCCCAGGTCAGACATCAACACGAAAATATGAAAATATTTCTTCGGCGACTTCCTCTCTCAGCAGATTTCTGGCAAAAACTCTGAGAGTATATAAAATTGCCATGAAAAACTTCTCAAAAATCTGTCGTTCGGAGTCGAGTTTAAACTGTAGGTCCCGCCCGCCACTCACGTATAAAACTAACACACACAACATAAGTGGTGTGAGAAGCTAGGTTGTAATCCTGACTGTAGGGTTGTAATGACCAAAAACTCTTCCAGACTGTTAATGTCCACTAAAGAGTCCTTTTTTTTGAATGCAATTGTTTTTACAATGACTTCTGGAACCCAGGAGTTCCAAATGCGATAATTTTGCTTGTTGGTGTAACCGCCATTGCTGAACAAATTTTGTTCGAAAAATCAACGCTGGAAGTCGGTTGCCCTTGCATCCAATTATCAATTTCGTAAATGGAAACTCTTACTCACTTTAATAAATAGTGCTCCATCAAGTCTCTGTGAAATACACTTGTTTTGGTTATTGTTGTTGTAGCAGTTCGGCTGTTGTCTCCGGAAGCTTTTCCCTTGGGAAAAAACTTCCGGTTGATACAGCTTTCGCTGAGTTGACAATCCTTGGCCGATCGTGGATCGGGTCGTTCCGGAGCGTAGATCCGATTGTCGTGGGAACGACTTGTTCTGGTTGTGAAAAGTAAGGCATTCATGTTTTATTCCGCTATTGATTTCGAATGTTTCACTGTCTTAGATTGCCGATGTGAAAAGTGTCATTATCGAATCGAATGTAAGTACTTCAGCCATGTAAACCGGATCTCATTTGTGAAATTCAATCGGCAAGTTACATTGCTGTAGACTGTCTAATGGTGAAGGTATAGCACTGGCCATTTTATAGTCACCTAGCAGCAACTCGTTTCCTTGCCGTTCGCATCTTGAGGTGTCCACAAACACTACTCCCTCTCTTCCACCTTCCTATAACCCATTTTCCTAAAACTTGCACAATGCACTGCATGAGTAGGGGCCATCCCCTGAGTGCTGGTTTCACAAAAAAAAAAAAAAAAAAAAAAAAATGGCTTCGGCTTTGCCTTAGGCTTAGCCTTCTTTTGCACCGATTTGAGCCGACAAACTTACTTATTTGAATGCTATTTTAGTCTTTTGAGTTTTGATTACGAAAAAACTGAAAAACTAGACTACATTGCGGTTTAAGAATGTCAAACACTCCTGCGAGCTTTAAAAGTTTATGTTTGTGGTCGATTGCGTATACGCCACCCATGTTAAGAAAACTTTTTTCTCATTCCTTACACAGAAAGAAAAACGGCGTGCTAAAATCAACTTTTCTATTCTCAATTTAAGCCAAAAAACGCGCTTGAAAAATTAAGCCCGTTTTGGCTATTGTTTCCTTAAAACAAGCAAAAAACGGGATTGATGTGAAAAACTAAACCTTATATTACTAAAATCAACACTAAAAAGCTCAAATCTATCTAAAAAAAGTGTAATTTTGACTTATTTGTTATTTGAGTTATGGAATTGTGGGTTTTAAGTTCAAAAGTAAAAATTTTAATAATTCTCATTTAGTTCATGTGTTTTATACAATATATATCCAACAAAATGTCGTATTTTTCGCAAGTTGCATTTCTTTGGTAGATGACTTGGATTATTCCGGTCGATGACTTGCATTTTTTTGTGTAGATGACTTGCATTTTTTTCAAATCAATCGATTTTAGGATTAAATCAAGTACGAGTTCGAGCTTAAATCAAGTTCAAAATTCTTGAAACAAGCTCGTTTTTGGATAAATTTAGGTTTAAATCAAGTATAATTTAGGGCTTAAATCAAGTTCATTGTGCTCGAATAAAGTACGATTTGCCTCAATTCGATCCCATTTATAAGTTAATCTAGCCTAAATCAACTTTATAATTCTTGAAACAAGTGCGCTTAAGGATTACTTCAACTTCTGATTCTCTTGAATCAAGTACGAATTCGATCTTAAATCAAGAAAAAATATGCTTAAACCAAATACATGATGAGATCACTTTGATCCCAAAAAGGCTTAAATCGCGCTAAAATCAACACTTTTGTACTTGGCTGATTCGGGCTTGATTCAACTCTTTTGTACTTGATTCAAGCCAAACCGTACTTACCGTACTATTGTGACCGATATGGATTGATTCAAGCCCGGATGGCTTGATTCTTTTTTTCAGTGTAGAGATCATTCTACAAACTCTCACACTTTCAATCTCTTAAAGGCCTTCACTATATCATGAGTTTGTTCAACTGCTTCTGTTTAACAGACCTCAACTAGGCATCCAGAGATTTGGGCAAAATTTATTCTTATACGAACATAGTATCCAGGGTGATGCCAAGTTTCCCAGCTTAACCTTCATTGAAGTGATGATTTTGAGCATAGGAGTTTCGCAATTTCTTAATCAAATCACAATAAAATTTTGACAACAGTCAACAGGAGCTGCATTCTAAAATTTATCACGGCAATAGGCTTGGACGCGAAATTATATTCACGGCATCCATCCTGATTAGAAAATGCGCGGCATCTCTGAATGAGATCAGCTTATTAGCTTAGCTGAGATTTGCAATTTAGCTTAGCTTAAATTTGAAAGGCTAGCAAAACCGTCATCCAAGAGTATTGAACATATGCTTGAACCTCTCATCGTCTCCAATACAATCGAACATAAAATAGAGGCTACAGTAGCACTACTGAGAGCTCTCAAATGACATCTGGGCGACCCACAAATCGAATCACCAGTTGGAACACTGACACGCACAGTTATCCGACAGAATGGCTAAAATATAAATTGCATCAGCAATACCACAAGGACTTTTTTCGAACGGATCCATGTCACAGATGACCGTGGGGAACTAGTTGCTATACGGATAGCTCTAAACATGGAGATAAGAAGGAACCTCGGCCGGTATATAGAAGAACTAGAATGCCAAAATGTCCTTTATTTTGCAGCGGAGCAGTAAAAAAGAAAAATTTTTTTTCTCTTTAGAATACTGCAATAATATACATATTCTCTTTGAAATATTTCCTTTTAGTTTGCAATTTCCAAATTACCTTGTGCTGTACCTAGCGTCATAGTTTTTTTTTTTTTTTTTTGTTATCAAAAAACGCACAATAATTCAAAATCCAAAAACCACGTGCTTTTTCTAGTTTTAAAATCCGTATACGAAACCACCCCGAATAGAAAATAATTCTTCTTTAAACAACAATGGCAACTCAAACTACTTTACTATACAACAACGAAGAATAATGGCAACAACAACAACAACGACAACAATGATCAGAAACAATAACTAAAACTCTACAAACATTACTTCTCTATTTCTTTGCATTTCCACACACACAAACCTCTAAAGCCGTTATACAAACAAACCTTGACATTCAGTTCTAGGAATAGTTAGTTACACACACGCAAGGATAAACAGACACTTACACTTACAAACACTTAATAAATACAATAATAAAATCAAAAATTTTTCTATTTTAACACACACACACACACACTCATAACACACAGTAGTGATAGAGAAAGAGAGGGATTGCCAGGCAAAAGTATATTCGCCTGTAACGAATGCAAACGAATGTGTTGGTGAGTTATTCGTAAAACCACCCTAGTTTTGTTAAATGCGTTACGCACTCTACACACACTTTCCTGTTTTTCTCGTGTTGTGTGTGTGTGTTGTTGTTGGTTTCGTTGTTGTAATTTTTTCTTATTTCATTAGGCAGTTGTTATAGGAATTGCTGTTAAATGTGGTAGTTTAAGTGAGAGACAGAGAACAAGCAATACAGGGAGATTGTTAAACTGTAAATACATGAGTTTGATATTTAATAAGTGTGCACACGCATGTATGCGTAAGCGTATGTATATATGTATGTATGGATGTTAGATGTTAATAAATAGAAAACAAAGTGTCCCAAATGTGGATGAAAATAAAAAAAATAAAAAAAAAAACGAAAACGAAAGAATTGAATTGAAATAAAATGCGTTGTGTTTACATTGTTTTTTCTGAAGGGTTTATTGAAAGAGTTGCCATATGTTTTTTTTGGCATGATTTATTAGGCTGGTATTAGGCTATTAAGGTCCACGTCCGACCGTTCTAGTACCGAACCCAGAGCAGAGGCACAAAATGTGTTCGATGGTTTCAGGAGAAAGAAGGGATATTGATTTCCCTTTAAAAAAATCCTAAAAAATTCCCAAAATAGTCTGGAGATTATATTTAATGTCACAGTGAAGTTTCAGGGTTCCCTTTAAAAAATCCTAATAAATTCCCAAAATAGTTTGGAGATTCTATTTAATGTCACAGTGAAGTTTCAGGGTTCTGAACATTGCTAGCAACCATGCTGAAAGGAGGGATACTTATGTCCTCTTTAAAAACCCCTTTAAAATCCTAATAAATTCCCATAATAGTCTGGAGATTCTACTTTTTCCCCCCATGTCAGAGTGAAGGTTCAGGGGTCTCCACATTACTACAAATCATAAAAAAAGAAGGGTTGCCTATGTGTCCTTTAAACAACCCTACAAAATCCTAATAAATTCCCAAAATAGTCTGGAGATTCTATTTCCCCCCCATGTCACAGTGAAGTTTCAGGGTTCTCCACATTATTAAAATTCATGCAGAAAAAAGGGTTGTCTATGTGGCCTTTAGAAACCCTTTTAAAATCCTAATAAATTCCCATAATAGTCTGGAGATTCTACTTTCCCCCCCCATGTCAGAGTGAAGGTTCAAATCATATAGAAAGAAGGGTTGCCTATGTGTCCTTTAAACAACCCTACAAAATCGTAATAAATTTCCAAAATAGTCTACAGATTCTATTTCACCCCCCATTACACAGTGAAGTTTCAGGGTTCTCCATGTTACTACAAATCATTCAGAATGAAGGGTTGCCTATGTGTCCTTAAAAAACCCTACAAAATTCTAATAAATTCTTATAATAGCCTGGAGATTCTACTTTCCCCCACTGTGAAATCCAACCTCCGTACGATGTGTTGATGAATTAGATTGAAAAAGTCTCCCAAGAGAGGTTTAACTGACAACTCTAACAAGTTATTTCGAAGCGCCATTGATTGTTAGGTAATTTGCAATCTTGTCATTCGTCATAATTCCTGGAGAACATAGATCAACATTTTGTAAGAACGTCCATGAAGTCTTGTGAGGATATTTCTGCAGACTGCAGCCAATCTGACATAGTGTCCGATTAGTGTATTTAAGGCTATTTAGTTAGATAAATACCCTGTGATATGGCGCAATCTATTCCTAGAGAAAATCGCTATGGCAACTAGAAAAATGTTGGCCAATAATATACTCCAGCGTTTATCAGACCTTTAGGACAGCTTCATTTAATGCCAGCCGTTCATTACCTTAGATCTTCGCATTACCAATAAAATAAAAGCTTGAGCGTTCCAGTGTCCACACTATGGTTATGGTTATGGTTTATTGTTACTTTATTCAGCTTGTGATTAAGTTCTGTAGCTGATTTATGTTGTCGTTGCCTTTACTTCTCCCTAACCCGCTATAGTCCGGACTGTAGTGTGTACGTGTCCCTATGTAATGGGGACGAGCCCTCCGCGGTCGGGTGAGGGTGGGTTAGTGTGAGGCCGGGGACGTTCGATTAATAAAAAAAACTAAACTTATTTCATTTTAAGCAGCTTGTCGCTGCACTTACCGAATGTAGTTGCACATATGAACTTTGTACCTGTGGTGAAAGAATCTGAAGCCTTAGATTATCTAAAAAGGCACCACCCAGGACTATTGGGTTGGCTTCTGCCAATGTCTAGACACAAAACACTCTCTGAAAAAATATTCGCTGCGGCCTTCTCCTTCCCATACGGATTACACAGCCCTGCAAATTTGGACTTTTTTGTGCAAATCACATGGCTCCAGGTGTTTCCGAAGGCATTTTGCGCGCTGAACACGAATCTGGGTTCAAAAACTTTCTCTATCACGTCAGGTTTTCGAGAAAAAAAAAAAATTCAAAATGGCGGATCCAATATGGCGGTCGAAGTTTATAAAAATTAATCAGATTTACCTTGACCGCCATATTGTATCCGCCATTTTAAATTTTTTAAATCTGAGTGAAGATCTGTTACTCAGGGGCTTTTGGGGTCGCTGATTACAGATCTTCATTCAGATTAAAAAAATTCAAAATGGCGGATCCAATATGGCGGTCGAGGTTTATAAAAATGAATCAGATTTTCCTCGACCGCCATATTGGATCCGCCATTTTGAATTTTTTTAATCTAAATGAAGATCTGTTAGTCAGGGGCTTTTGGGGTCGCTGATTACAGATCTTCATTCAGATTAAAAAAATTCAAAATGGCGGATCCAATATGGCGGTCGAGGTTTATAAAAATTAATCAGATTTACCTCGACCGCCATATTGGATCCGTCAGTTTTAAATTTTTTAAATCTGAATGAAGACCTGTAATCAGCGACCCCAAAAACCCCTGATTAACAATTTTCAAGTAAATCTGATTAATATTTAAGGACCTCCGTAATGTGTTTCTTTTTCTCTTGCACCCCTTGGCATAAACCCACCCCCTACTTTAAGGGTGCATGCAATTAATTTGGCTTTGGGCTCATTTTAAAGAGCAAAGATCAATTGTCAATTTCTGACAATAGCGATGGTTCTAGCACGTCAGTGTTTAGCTCAACAATTTTTCAAAAATGGCCAAAAACGCTATTTTTAGTGGGTTTCAACCCCCCTTTTTCTCGAAAACCTGACGTGATGGAAAGTTTTTGCCTTCGGAAACACCTGGAGCCATCTTATTTGCAAAACCCATGCAGGGCTGTGTTATTTTTGTAATTTGAAGGTCAAGATGTAATTTTTTTTTTTGATCTTCCCAGCTTCCCCAAGCAGAGATATGTATGTTACTCTTGGCGTTCATTGAATTCCTGTTGGCAACCCTAAATGTTTTGATTTCCCATTTTTATTTACTGCACGCTCGCCTCTAACGAATGCTGTGAACGAACATGTCTAATGATATACGAGTATTCCACGTTTATTTCTTCTTCTTCTATTCCATTTTTTGATTTTTTTTTTTGTTTTGGTGCGGCTGCATTTGGTTGCCCTATTATAGAATTACAGCTCCGGGGATATTTGTTTGTCCTTCTGCTTAGTGTTTGCTATGGGATGAGGAGGGTGTAGAAAATAGCAAAACAACCCCTCAAATAGTTCGGTTTTATTAATATTTAATGAAATGAAAAAATGCTACGCCTTGACATTGAATTGAAAAGTCGTTTCGAAAAAAAAAAAATCAGCGTCTATTTGCGTATTTTTTTTTGGAAAATTTCGACAAGAAGATTACAAAACAATTTTAATTAAATTTTTTCATGGAACACAATTTCAGCACAAGTTGTGAAAAGCTCACTTTTTCTATTCTTTCCTTTTATCTCGTTTCGGCTTGAATTTTCTTTCAAAACTTCTCGGCAAAAACTTCCTGGAAATGTATATCCACGTCCTTAGATAATGGCAAGATAAGGAGGATGGTATATGTAGCTTGTAACTCTTCAAGGGGGAATACTATCACCGTTGCAATGAAGTGACAAACTACTCCGTAAGCTCGTAGAAAAATCTTTAAAATCTCTCGCACTTACTCCAAATAACCCTGATTCTAGAATCTTCTCTCAGTGGGCCAGCGCGAATGGTAAGAAAGTAAATCCTTAAAAGACCGAGCTTATGCTGTTCACTAGAAACTATACGATCCCGTAAATAAGTTCTTCCATGTTGGGGGGAATTCCCCACTTAATTCCTGGGTGTTAGGCTCGTTTTCAAACTCTTGTAGAATCAGATTACTTGACTATCTTTGTTTGAAAAGATGAGGAGAAGAAGTCGCCGTAGCCTAGTAGGTAATGTGTTGGCTTATTAGAGGGCAGGCCAGGGTTTAAAACCCCAGGTCAGACATCTCCAACAAAACGAAATGTGGAAAAATATTTCTTCGGCGATTTCCTCTCAGCAGATTACTGGCATAAATTGCCATGAAAAGTTTCTCAAAAATCTGTCGTTCGGAGTCGACTTTAAACTGTAGGTCCCGGCACTCTTGTATACAAATTAAAACACACACAGTAGGAGTGGTGTGAGAAACTAGGTCGTAATCCTGACTGAAGAGTTGTAATGATGAATTATGTATGTATGATGAGGGGTATATCCCCTCGTCACGTCATAGCGGCACACCACAAAAGTAGAGCCGATAATGCAAAACGAATCGCCCTTCTGTTGAGTACATACATACATACATAATTGGTCATTACAACCCTTCAATCAGGATTACGACCTAGCTTCTCACACTGTGTGCGTTACTTTTATACATGAGTGGCGGGACCTACAGTTTAAAGTCGACTCCGAACGACAAATTTTTGAGAAGCTCTTCATGGCAATTTTATTTACTCTCAGAGTTTTTGCCAGAAATCTGCTGAGAGGAAATCGCCGAAGAAATACTTTTTGTATTTTGTTTTGATATCTGGCCTGGGACTCGAACCCTGTCTTTACGTTTAATAAGCCAACACACTACCTACTAGACTACGGCGACTCCTTCTGTTGAGTAAAAATTTCAAAAAAGAATCTTAGACAGTGTAAGAGGACAATCTGTTTTCGTTATTACCAGTACCCTGTGGACCACGCCCACCAAAGCACTTTATACTATGTGCAGTTGGATTCCTATAAACTCTCTCTTGTGATAACACAAAAACTTGGCAAACAGGTGATTTAACAGCTTTCACAGCATGTTAAGGCTGTAGATCTTTACATTTCTCTGCCATTTAAGTATATTATCCCCCAGAATTATGTGTAGAAGTGCCCAAGATAGCCTAAACAGAGATAGCTCTCCTCTAAATTCTCTTTAAATAGACTCGTAATAGAATAGAAAACCATGTTGTAGCATGTATAACGGGGGCTTGACATCAAGAACTAGTAAAGACCGGATTTTAAGGTGTTTGCTTAAGGCCCACAGAATCCCATAACGATTATCCGCATGTGCATCAGATATTACGTTGACGATTAGTAAGGTATGCAGGAGGAAGAAGCTGTCAAGAAAAATATAGAAGCACTGAGGCCGTGTCAACAAGGGAATGTATGGCCCGCTGTGATAACACTGCCATTCATTATCCCTAGTCCTGAAACCTTCTGGTGCTCTTAGTAAATCCACCACTCTGGAGAGATCCTCGAAATTATTTGTATAGTAGAAGCCCAAGTAGTTCCATTTTGTATAACATAACGCTGGCGATATGCTTAGTAGATGAAGAGTAGTTTACTTCTCTTCATAGTCTCTGCAGCACCTTCCGGAACCAGTGGCCATATGCGTCTCTTATGCAATGTAATGAGTAATGAGTTATTGATCTCATCTAATCTTGTTCAGATATGCTGCGCGATGTCTTGCTTGTATTCGAAGCAATCGGACGGAATTTAGGAAATCTGTTTGGTCATAATAATTGGTCATTAATAACCCGATTAACGGCTTTCGGCCTGCCGTAACACATCCTTCCAGGCGCCTCTTCTGCTTCTTGTGCGCCTACGACAGTTGGTCACACCAATCGATGACAGGGCTTCCTCGATTTGGTCCTTCCAACGGATACAAGGTCGTCCTCTTCGCCGACTTCCGCAGATCCCCGCATCAAATAACCGTCTCGCGGGAGCATCCTACTCCATTCGAACGACATGGCCGAGCCAGCGCAGTCGCTGGATATTAATACGCTGCATGACGACTATGTCGTTGAGGAACTCATACAGCTCACTGTTGGCTTGGATGTGATCGGATGCGCATTATTAAGTAGTTTTTAAATGGGAGGTTGCCAATGTAGAGGATTCTAGTCGATTTATCTGCTCTGCAGATTCCCAGAATGTGAAAATTGTGTTGGATCAGTGCAAAATATATACACGATGTCCTGCCCAACTGAGTAGGGGGTCTCCTATTCTTCCTTACCTCATCACTGCTGCGATAATGATCATTATGCGAGCACTACTCGCTACTCATCCAGAGTTCACTAATGTGGATATATAGTCTCTACTGTGTCGTCCTCTTCGCCGACTTCCGCAGATCCCCGCATCAAATACCCGTCTCGCCGGAGCATCCTCCTCAATTCGAACGACATTGCCGAGCCAGCTGGATACTAATACGCTGCATAACGCCTATGTCGTTGAGGAGCTCTTACAGCTCACTGTTGGCTCGGATGAGTGTAAAGTTGCCAGTGTAGAGAACTCTATTCGATTTATCCGCTCTGCAGATTCCTAGGATGTGAAAATTGTGTTGGATCGGTGCAAAATATATACACGATGGAGTCGTGGATGGAGGAGGGAGTCTTCTATTCTTCCTTACCTCATCACTGCTACGATAATGATCATTATGCGAGCACTACTCGCTACCCATCCAGAGTATGATCTCACTAAACTGGATATATAGGCCCTACTGTGGCTCACAAGTAGAATTTGCTGAACTTTACCGCTATGTTAGCGTTGATGATCGTTGTGGTTTGTGGCTACACTTAGGAATACGCATACAGCTTAGGAAAACAACACAAGAAAAAGTTGAACGGGGTCAAATCACATGATATCTGTGGGTCAGTTCACATCACTTCCAAGTGAAATGATCAGGGCCTCAAATCGATCGTGCAGTATATGCAATGTGGCATAAGCTGTGTGTGTGGAACGTAGCGCAGTCCTGTTGTTGGCGTTTCTTCAAATTTTCTGAAAATTTTTCAAAAAAGGTCTTTCCTGAAAAGTATTTTTAAAATTAAAAACCAAAAAAAAGAATTCCTCTTGAAAAAAAGAAACGAAAATGTCATTTAAAAATTCCCTTCAGGTATCTCAGTTACGAGGAGTACGTATGTATCTGCCATAAGTGTGTCAATTACATTCTCAACTTAACCTAACTTAACTTAACAACACAGTGAGCCAGTGACTGGAATTAATTCACACACACAGAGCCAGACAGCCAGCCATAAAATAAAAACGTTTTTTAGCTTTTGGGCTTAAACCGTTAAAGTGTTGACTTGACATTCAGCCACACTCATCCAGTCAAGCCATTAATACGAGTCAATATTTATTCGTTTACTGTCTGTCTGTCTGTCGATTTGGCCATTTGGCCCTGTAATTAGATCGTCCCGTTACCCTTGGCATTATTGTCAACTCAAACAGAGAGATGATCGCCATTATCTGTGTTGCGTTATTGTTCTTTTAAGAGGGGGGGGGGATCTTCTGTTTTCCGTCTTCTGTTCGTTTTCGGTTTTTCTTTTATCATGTGAGAGAGCGAGAAAGATGGGATTTGTGACCAGTTGGTGCTGGTGCTGCTGTCTGCTGCCTGCTGTTGGTGATATTTGCTAAATTCCTATAATTTTCAGTCATTTAGGTATACTTATGGCACTTTATTTCAATATAAAATTCAATTGATTCAACTGCAAAAAAAAGGGGAAAAACAAGGTGGGAAATAATCCAGCAATGTGAGAAAAAAATAAACAAAATGTGGGGCCAACACATTTTGAATTGTGGAGGCTTGTCTTGAAAGGTTCATGCGAAAGCAGTTGTAATTCTGATTTAAAAAAAAAAAAGTTTTACAAAGTTTTGCAAAGTTTTTTGAGGAACTCTACTGTCCTCCTTTTAAGAAGCATCTATTATGGACTGTTCCCTCACAGCCAAATCCTGCTGATATTAAATCTTAATGATGCCACCTATTTCGCCAATATTACAGTGTTTGATTTCGAGGAATCTGTCCTATACTCTAGCGGCCATCTTTATCACCAAAGTACGTTGAGTACTTTGTTGGAATATTCTTCTGCGAACACCTTATGCTTCTTGAGATATTTGGGGGCAGAATATCACAAATCACCACCCCATTGCTTTGGGAGATTGGACTTGAATATTTCACTCCGGCTGCCGGACTATTGCAGCGTGTTCCAGGCGGAGGTAAGGGCCATCTACCGGGCCGCACAGTGGATCCTCGCACACGGAGTTCCTTTCACCCGCATCTCAATCTTTTCTGATAGTCAGGCTGCGATAAAGTCTCTATTGAACGTTGCGGATAATTCTAGGATCGTCAGGGAATGCCGCCGCTGCCTCAACCTTCTTTCTGGGCGATTCAGTGTGTGTCTGGGTCCCCGGACACTGCGACATTCCGGGAAACTGCAGAACAGACGAGCTAGCCAGGTCTGGCGCACTTCTTCCGGAATCCTCTTCAATCAACTTGAGAATGCCTCTTACCTCGTTCAAACTGGCCATCGCGCGGAAATTCTCCCGGGGCGCCAACCTATCCTGGATCAATGAGGAGACCTGCTCCACCGCTAGGCTTACTTGGCCCTCAATGGATAGAAGGCGCACCAAGACACGCGGAAAGAATGCGACTCCCATTTAACGATTTCTGCCGTGGATGCAGATCCGCTGATGAAGAGGAGACTGTTATCCACTTTCTATGTCAATGCCCATCTCTTGAGAGATGCAGATATAGGTTATTTGGCTCTCCAACCCTTGTTAGCTTGACGGAGCTATCGTCCATTGACGTCAAGGACATAGCCTCGTTTATCAAACTTTCTGGCTGGTTTTCCAGCGTGGGGTAGTAGTGCTTTAAATGTTCAGCCCTTGCTGACCAACTTCTCCCTCATTGGCTCGGAAGAACTTGGTCAGTACAGGCACTGCGTTCACCTGTGGCGCCACAACGGGCCGCTATGCGTGCTCAAGTGAGCTTTTGGTATAAAGCTACCACACTAACCTAACCTAACCTAACCCCATTGCTTAAAGCTAACTGCTGTGCCTACCCGTCGACACTGATAGGAGAGAGATATTCTGTTCCAATGGGACAAAGCGAGGTCACATACTTCGTTATACAGAGGCTTCAAATGATTAGCTGGGAGATCCTATTGAGATTGACTTATACTCCTGAGGTATTGGAATAGATTCTCTTCCCCGTCATCCGCGCCATTAGTGTAGATTTTGATATCGAAGTCATTGGAGGAATGTATTTTGGATTCTCTTTCGAGCCCACCTATATCGAACGACTGCTAACCTGTACGAACCTCTAATTAAAATTGAAAGTGCAGCAAAAAGTTTGTAGAATCCGTCTGAAAGTGTTTCAAAAATATTTAGATAATCGTATGGCCTAGAAGGTTTCAGGCGGAGGTAATGGCCATCTATCGGGCTGCTCAATAGATCCTCGTCTACGGTGTTCCTTTCACCCGCATCTTGATCTTTTCTGATAGTCAGGCTGTCGAACGTTGTGAACAACTCCAGGATCGTCAGGGAATGTCGCCGTTGCCTCGACCTTCTTTCTAGTCGCTTCAGTGTCAGACTTATCTGGGTCCCTGGACACAGCAATATTCCGGGAAACTGCAAGCCGATGAGCTCGCCGGGACTGTTGCACTACTTTCGGAATCCTCTTCAGTCGACTTGGGAATGCCACTTACCTCGGTCAAGCTGGCCATCGCGCGGAAATTCTTTCGAGGCGTCAACCTATCCTGGGTCAATGAAGAGTTCTGTTCCACCCCTGGGCTCACTTGACCCTGGATGGATAGAAGGCGCATCAACTAGTTACTCGGACTTGGTCGTGACATCATCTCAATGCACTTTCTTTGTCAATGATCATCTCTTGCGAGGTGCAGATATAGGTTATATGGCTCCCCAATACTTGTCAGCTTGACGGAACTATCGTCCATTGATGTCAAGGACATATGTAGCTTCGTTTATCAAATCTTCGGGCTGGTTTTCCAACGTAGGGTAGTCGTGCTTTAGAATGTGCAGCCCTTGCGCTGACCAATTTCGTCTCCCCTGATTTGGAGAACTTGGTCAGTACCACTCTAACCAGTGGTGTTGTCGAGCCGGAACGCTCCGGAACGTCGTTCCGGTACTTCCTTTTTGGACAGGAACGCGTTCCGGAACTGAAGATGATTTCTGATAACGAAAATTGGAAATGATTTTCGTTTCCTTTACTTTCTATGCTATATACAGGGCCGATCCTGGCGACGGGCGAAAATTGGGGGAAATCTCCCTCCCCCCGTGGTCAAATTTTATGACATGTGACTTAAAAAAAAATAAAAAACGCCGCCGCCAGGATTATCATGGAAAATCACCCCCCTCGTTAAATTTGGGACATGAGACCGCAGAGAGCGGCCGCCTACCCAGGATCGGCCCTGTCTATATAATTATATAAAAGCGTTCCGGTAAAAAAAAAATTAGCACAACACCACTGACTCTAACCTAACCTAACCTATGGCCTAGAAGCACAATACGCTCACTGTGCTGCAGACTACAGTTGCCATAACAGACACAAATCCATTGATTGTAGTTGAAGCACTGTATTCAGAACTTTGTAATCCCGTCTTGTAATCCAAATTTTGACGCCGTTTGAGTGTCTACCGTTACGATATGTCTTCACACTTCGCCTTCATTCTCTGTTGGATTCTGGGCGTTCCTCAGATTTGCTTTCCTAAATCATAGCAATTTATTATGAAGCCGGCTAAGCTCTCTCCCTCTCTCTCTCTCTCTCTGTTTGCTTAGAGGACTCTTAAGGATAGATTAGCCGAACGTTGTCGTAATTTAAAAGAACGTACGTACGTTTCTAGCATTTGGAAAGCAATGAGAACGATTACAGAATCGTAATGTAATTTCGGTAAGCTTTTGAATTGTTTTCTTGTGCTATTAACGAATGTACGTTCCGTTAGGTTATGCAAACGTTTGGCTAATCGTACCTTTAATAGGTATGCGTCTATGATTCTGTATTATCTGTGGCATACAGTGGATTTGCATATGGATTCGCCATATTGGTGTTGCATAGAGCACGAAAGAGTTCTCAATAACTGAAGAGGCCATGTTTTTTACCCCAAAGTCCCATAAAAATATTCGCCATTAAACTCGAAACCGCATGACTTATCTTTTCAGTCTTAACATCAAGCGTTGTTAAGTGCTGTTGAAAGGTTAATCTCTCATTAGTCGTTACGTTGTCTTGATTGCAGCATCCTTTCATTTCCAATCAACCGCCCAGTGGCGGTAAGTCGCTTATGTGCTTATGCTTTAGTAAAGGCATGTGGAAGCTTAGCTGGTTACCTCGCCTATAACGGAGGTTTATAAAGGCCGGGCAGATCAAGTGCAACAGATTTTTTTGTTAGCCATACTCAAGTCAGGTCATCCATCATGGCACATCAGGGAGACCCATGCAAAGGTAGTCTAGCTATCCTAGCATCTATTGACTGCATAACAGCATGAGTATAGAATCCATGGTGTGGACCTCAGGTGGTAAAATATGTTGCCATACCAAATCGATGCGACATATTAGGTTCCCAAATAACTTTTAAAGCTAGCATAAGAATTCTGTTCGTATTTTTCCCTTTCAAAATAGAAATTCTCGTGTCACGGTGTTATTGGTTAAAATCCTCCGAAATGGATCGACCGATTTTCATGAAATTTTGTGTGCATATCGGGTAGGTCTGAGAATCGGACAACATCTATTTTTCATATACCTAAATGTTAAGAGGGCGTGGCAAATCGTTAAAATTGAATATATAGGTTCATATTGATCGTAGACGAAAAAAATTTGGTGGGTAAGTTCGTAGAGTCGATATCGACAAACTCACCAAAAATGGGCGTGGCAACCCTCCCCCTTCAAGTGATACCTATAACTCTTAAACTACTGAACCGATTTGAACCATTCTTTTTTTTGTTCGAAAGCTTATCAGGTTTAGATGGTTAAAAAAAATTCGATATAGCAAAAAGTAGGCGTGGCAAACCTTTAAAATTTAATATTTAGGGACATAGTGATCGTAGACGAATGCAATTTGGTGGGTAAGTTCGTAGAGTCGATATCGACAAACTCACCAAAAATGGCCGTGGCAACCCTCACCCTTTAAAAGATACCTATAAGTCGGCTAATTCGATGGTTTATAGCATTGTTTACCATTTCATGGCACAATTGTGCTGAGAGAACTCACACGCATTATTGTGTTTTTTGATTTAGTTGTCGATCAGACTGCGACAAGAACACATGTGCGGCGGATGCTTTACCATTTTTTTCAGAATGACACTCAAAAAATATTGTGTGTTAAAAGATGCTTATGGGCGTATTTCAATTTTTTTTTATTTTGTCGCATAGTATAATTTTTTTTAAATGCTTGTTTTTTCTCTATAAAAAATGTTTTTTTTTATTTTTATTTATCTAAAAACATGGTCTAATTTTTAAGCCAAAGATGGATACCTTTACGATCTTTTAATAAAAAATGGATTTTTTTTATTTTATTTTTATTTATCTAAAATTATTAAGCCAAAGATAGATAGCTTTACATATGTATGTTGATAAAATGAAAATCAAAATAACGTATATTACTAACACTTTTCTATGGCTGTAAATAAATAAATTCTCTCAACATATTTTCTCTCTCTTACTCACTAATACATAATCAAAAAATTTTTGGTAAACCCTGGTTTATAGCTACATATGTACATATATAACATGTATAGTATGTCGGTTAGTTTCTGTTTTGGAGCGAGTACAACAACTACAACTTTGTCAGCGCTACCCATGATTCGGACCTCTTATTGTTATTCTTTGTATGTCTCACCTAAATAATGTACCGACTTCGATTAAATTTTGAACTAGATAGATAGATCCACACACTCATAGTAAGTTAGTTATTTTTAGATAACGTTTTATGCAGCGTATTACAATAAATATATATATATAATGTGACCTGTTTTGGGCAATAAAAAAAATCAATTTGGGGCGAAGTTCGCCGGGTCAGCTAGTTACCAATAAAATCTTGCTTAGCTAAGCATTGACATTTAAAATACTTGTGTGAGACACCCAGAGAGAGAGAGAGAGAGGGAGAATGGTGGCCTGTCGTACCTAACCTCACTTAACCACATCCCTATTGAAATTTTATGAGAATATTTATGGGGTGTTAGCTTTGGTGCAGTAGTCCACACTTTCTAGGCAATCGAGAAGTGATGGAGGCGTTACAGTTAAGCCATTAGTTTGGCAAATACTAACAAAAACAACAACAACAACAAGTGTAACATTTAATAATAATGGCAACGTAGGTATTCATTAACTTTTAACCCCACGATTATATTTAGACAACAACAACAAAAACAAAAACTGAAACAGTTTGTTGGACAAACAGACAGACTCAGACACTGAGGCACAAATGATGCCTCCTGATGGCTTATATACGATAATACTCAGGTTGTGATACACTGACTACGACGACGACGACGCCTGACACATATTTTGTTGTTGCTGCTACTGTTGCACTTTTATTCATTTTTTTTGCTTTTGCTCCCGTAGTGTCATAATTCCATGAGGAAATGTAATAATTTCCGCTTTTGCCACACAAAGTTCCATTTCATTTACATTCTCAACCGTCCATCCCAAAACAATGTGTGTTGTTGCAACGAAACGAATGACATGCAACGAATATTTTTGTTGCCATTTCTGTTTCTGTGTGTCCGTCTGTTCGTCCATCTTATTATTACACCAAAACCCATTATTATATCATCATACAACAAACAGTAATGCCAGTATACGAGGTATGAAATAAGCTACAAAAACCAGCCTCGTTCGCCTTTAAGCCACACACACACATACACTCTGAAGCACATTTACGCTGCTGTATATTGCCTGGTTGGTTTAGTTTGGCTTGGCTTTAATGGTCATTAAGCAGTACCAGTAACTGTTACAAAAGTACCAAAATATTGTTGTTGTTGTTGTATTGTAACTACCAACAATAAAAACAAAAACAAGAAAAAAAATAAAGTGTTTTCATTTTTGGCAAATTCTTCTTGGCGGCTTAAGGAACATCCAACAGAAATTGTAACACTTTTGTTCACAATATTGGTCAATTGAAAGAGAGTAGGGCACATTTAGCGTTTTAAAACGCTGAGAAGGACCTGAAAACGTTAACACAAAACACATTTTTTGTTTGTTTTAAATTCTTTAAAAGGGAGATAGAAAAAAATGCCAGAAGGCAATACAAAAAGAAGACAGAAAAAAGTACCATAAAAAGTACGAGAAAGTAATATAAAAAGAAGATAGAAAAAAGTACCATAAAAAGTACCAGAAAGTAATATAAAAAGAAGGAGAAGAAAAAAGTACCATAAAAACTACGAGAAAGGAAATTCTCTAAAAGGAAGATAGAAAAAAGTACCAGAGAATAATACAAAGGGAAGGCAGAAAAAAGTACCGTAAAAAGTACCAGAAAGTAATTTAAAAAGAAGAAAAGCTTCTCAATAAATTTGTCGTTCGGAGTCGACTTTAAACTGTAGGTCCCGCCACTCATGTATAAAATTAACACACACAACATGAGTAGTGTGAGAAGCTAGGACTGAAGGGTGCGGGCTTCTTGGGACGATTGCTGTAGACTGTCTAATGGTGAAGGTATAGCACTGGCCATTTTATAGTCACCTAGCAGCAACTCGTTTCCTTGCCGTTCGCATCTTGAGATGTCCACAAACACTACTCCCTCTCTTCCACCTTCCTATAACCCATTTTCCTAAAACCTGCACAATACACTGCATGAGTAGGGGCCATACCCTGAGTGCTGGTTTCACCAAAAAAAAAAAAAAAGTACCATAAAAACCACGAGAAAGTAATATAAAAAGAAGATCATAAGAAGTACCAGAACTTAATATAAAAAGAAGATAGAAAAAAGTACCATAAAAAGTACTAGAAAGGAAATTCTTTAAAAAGGAGATAGAAAAAGAAGACAGACAAAAGTACCATAAAAAGTACCAGAAAGTAATATAAAAAGAAGATAGAAAAAAGTACCATAAAAAGTACCAGAAAGTGATATATAAAGAAGATTGAAAAAAAGGACCATAAGAAGTACCAGAACTTAATATAAAAAGAAGATAGAAAAAAGTACCATAAAAAGTACTAGAAAGGAAATTCTTTAAAAGGGAGATAGAAAAAAAATACCAAAAAATAATATAAAGGGAAAACAGAAAAAAGTAACACCATAAAATGTACAAGAAAATTTTACAAAAGTACCATGAACAGCAAAAGGTTATCTCATAAAAGTAAGATCGAAAACAGTACCAGAAAATTTTATAAAGGGAAGGTAGAAAAAAGCACCAGAAAATTTCACCAAAAGAAGAATGGAATAAAGTACCAGAAAACTTTATAAAAGGAAAATAGAAAAAAAAAATACAATAAAAAGTACCAAAAAATATAATAAAAGATAGTAAAGAAAATACCAGAAAATAATATAAAAATAAGATAGAAAAAAGTGCCATAAAAAGTACCAGAAGGTAATACAAACAGAAGATAGAAAAAAGTACCATAAAAAGTACCAGAAAGTAATATAAAAAGAAGTTAGAAAAAAGTACCATAAAAAGTACCAGAAAGTAATATAAAAAGAAGATAGAAAAAAGTACCAGAAGGTAATATAAAAAGAAGATTGAAATAAGGACCATAAAAAGTACCAGAAAGTAATGTAAAAAGAAGATAGAAAAAAGTACCATAAAAAGTACCAGAAAGTAATACAAAAAGAAGATTAAAATAAGGACCATAAAAAGTACCAGAAAGTAATGTAAAAAGAAGATAGAAAAAAGGACAATCAAAAGTACCTTAAAGTAATATAAAAAGAAGACAGAAAAAAGAAAAAAGAAGATAGAAAAAGTACCAGAAAGTAATGTAAAAAGAAGATTGAAAAAAGGACCATAAAAAGTACTAGAAAGTAATGTAAAAAGAAGAAAAAAAGAAAAAAGTGCCATAAAAAGTACTACAAAGGAAATTTTATAAAAGGAAGATAGCAAAAAGTACCACAGAAAAAGTATCAGAAAAAAGTACCAAAAACACCTTTCAACCGAAAACAAATTTAATAACAATTGACACTCGAGTACCTGCAAGGAATTATCAAAAAAAAAAAAAACGAGAAAAAGAAAAATTACTCATGTATTGTTTATAAAGTAAAGAAGATCGAGGGGATCCAGTCTTGATGCCTAAGCCTAGCCATTGAAAAAATGTACTTCAAGGTACAGTAATTATCTGGCCACTAGACTTGCGTAGTCAAAGATAAAAATAAAATCAAGACTCAAGAACCTTTTAGAAAAAGTAGTTTTTGAAAAAGTATTTAATTTTGGCCCGTTTCTAGTTCATATCTATACAATAATTTAATATTTTTTAAATACAAAAGCGCTTAGTTGAGAGAAAGTAACAAAGAATACTTTTTAAAAAAAGTACTTTATAAAAGTACAAAAAGAGTACCTTTCAGGAAAAGTGCCTTTCATATTTTTGAAAAAGTTCCTTTAAAAAAAAGGGGCTTTGCGGAAAAATTCCCTTTTGGAAAAAGTACCTTTCGAAAAAGTACCTTTCAAAAGAGGACCTTTTGGGAATAGTGTCTTTTGGAAAAAGTATTTAATTCTGGCCCTTTTCTAGTTCATTTAATTTAATATTTTTAATTATAAAAGCGCTTAATTGAGAGAAAATAAAAAAGATTACTTTTTGAAAAAAAGTACTTTACAAAAGTACAAAAAGAGTACCTTTCAGGAATCGAACCTTAAAAAAAAAATACTTTTTATAAAAGATATTTTTGAAAAAAGTTCCTTTAAAAAAATGAGCTTTTCGGAAAAAGTACCTTTTGGAAAAAGAGTACTTTTCAAAAAAAAGTACCTTTCAAAAAAGTACTTTTTATAAAAGATATTTGCCTTACAAAAAAGTGCCTTTCGGCAAAGTAACTTTTGCAAAAAGTACTTTTTGAAAAAGTATTTAATTTTGGCACTTTTCTATACAAGAATACAATATTTTTAACTTTCAAAAACGCTTAATTGATTACACTTTCCTAAAACAAAATGAGACTTTCTGAAAGACGTGTGTGTTCGTGTCGACTGTGCCTTTCGATGCCATTAAAATGATAAGAAAAGATTTTTATCATCCTACGGCCTCATTCTCATAATGAGTGTGTGGAAAGCAAGATGCCATGCCGTTCATTACGGGGTTTTTTTTTATTATCATTTTTATGAAATAAAAAAAGCAGAAGTAAAAGAAGCAGCAGCAGAGAGCAGAGCACATATAATAAAATTATTTAAATTTTATTGCTTTTGATTTTGTTATCGATAACAATTATGCTCTTTAGCTTGCAACATAAAAGTTGCATCTTTTTGAAACAGACACACACAGGGGTTAAGAAACCCATACAAACAGATTCAGTGTGTGGAAAACAATTTGAAAAGTATTGCGTTGCTTGCTTAAGAACAAACAACGAGGAAGAGAGGAGAGAGAGAAAAAGTGTAACCAAAGCAGGTGCTAAAAGAAAGTTGCAAACAAAAGAAAGTATGCAAAAGAATACAATAAAAAACAAAGAGCAGGAACTAAAAATTATAATTAATTTCGTTAATAATAAAAAAAAATGAATAAAAAAAAACTTTGTTTTTTAGAAATTGTTTTTGAAAAAAATTAAAAAAAATAAAACGATTGCATTTAGTTAGCATAATACATATTAAGGCTCAGTTTCGTCTTCGGCTTCGGCCATTATAATTATTATTAATATGTATTGTTAGGTAGATACGTTATGTGTTACCAAAAAAAAAAAAAAAAAAAAAAAACAGGGCGATTTACCAATTAAAGCCATTATTTATTTAAATATTTAATTAGATGAACAGCAGAACAGTTATTCGTTTTATGGCAAAAGCATGGTCAGTCAACCCGTACAATGTTTGTCTCACAGGTCTGGCTCTCTCTAATGGCCAATTGTGGTAAATTGATAATCAAGTGTTATGAAATAACAGTACTTATGCTACTGATATCATCTTCCTTCCTTCCTTCCTTTGTCAAGAAAAATTAAATAATTTCTAAATTATAAATAAAAATAACGGAATTTAAAGTAGCAGCAGCACCACATTAAAGCCAATCATAATAACAGTTAAATTAATGTAAATAACAGGCTTAATGGGTACCACCTTTACGGATAAAAAGGGATTTTTGTTTTGGTCTTAAGTACCAAATGTATTATTTAAATATTAAGTGTTTTGAATGCTACATAGAAATAAAAGCTGCAAAATTAAATAATAAAATATGCGAATAATAAAATTTTTAATTAAATAAAATTTAAAATCGAATAAAATTTTAAATCGAATTTAATTTTTATTCGAATAAAATTTTAAATCGAATAAATTTTTAATTGAAATTTAATTTTTATTCGAATACAATTTTTAATCGAATAAAATTTTAAATCGAAATTAATTTTTATTCGAATAAAATTTTTAATCGAATAAAATTTTTAATCCAATAAAATTTTAAATCGAATAAATTTTTAATTGAAATAAATTTTTATTTGAATAAAATTTTTAATCGAATAAAATATTTAATCGCATAAAATTTTTTTAACGAATAAAATTTTTATTTGAATTTAATGCAAGAGGAGGAGGCAAGTCGCCGTAGTCTAGTAGGTAGTGTGTTGGCTTATTAGACGAAAGGCCCGAGTTCAAATCCTAGGTCAGACATCAAAATGAAAATATGAAAATATTTCTTCGGCGACTTCCTCTCAGCAGATTTCTGGCAAAAACTCTGAGAGTAAATAACATTGCCATGAAAAGCTTCTCAAAAAACTGTCGTTCGGAGTCGAGTTTAAACTGTAGGTCCCGCCACTCATGTATAAAATTAACGCACACAACACGAGTGGTGTGAGAAGCTATGACGTTGTACAATGTGTGAATTCGACCTCCGGGTACTGTACTTGTCACAATTGACAAGTACACGTCCTCTAACCTAACCTAACCTAATGCAAGAAATGTAAGATACAATTAGGTAATAAAATATGCGAATGAAATAAATAAAATTCAAAATCGAATAAAATTTTAAATCGAAATTAACTTCTAATCGAATAATTCTTTATAATAAATCTTTTATTCGAATAAAATTTAAAATCAAATAAAATTTTAAATCGAAATTAACTTTTATTTGAATAAAATTTATAATCGAATAAATTTTTAATAATAAATTTTTTATTCGAATAAAATTTTTAATCGAATAAAATTTTAAATCGAATTTAATTTCTATTCGAATAAAATTTTTAATCGAATAAATTTTTATAATAAATTATTTATTCGAACAAAATTTTAAATCGAATAAATTTTTTTTTGATACATTTTTTATTCGAATAAAATTTAAAATCGAATAAAATTTTGAATCGAACCTAATTTCTATTAGTATAAAATTTTTGTTTGAATACAGTTTTTATTCGAATAAAATTGTTTGGAAAAAATTTGTATGGTGTGTAAATGCTACTGTCACCGCAAACTGATTGACAGGTTTTGCCAGCAATTAACTTCTTGGTCACTAGTGTGTAGAGTGATGTTACACTCCAGAGAAATGCTGGATGCATAATTAAATAATAAAATATGCGAATTAAAATTTTTAATTAACATTTAAAATCGAATAATATTTTAAATCGATATTAATTTCTATTCGAAAAAAATTTTTAATCGAATAAATTTTTATAATAAATTTTTTATTCGAACAAAATTTTATTCGAATAAATTTTTATTAGTTGTAGTCGTTGTTATTGACCTTTGTCTAATTCTCTTACATTGCAATTTTTTCAGGCAAGTCATTAGAAAACAACTCCATAAAGGAGATAGTGTTCCACAACCATCGAATAGATTCACGGCATAGAAAACACCATTTTGCATCAAACGCCGTATTGCAGTAGTAGGTGATACAAGCAGTTTTAGGAGCCCTCTCAAACATATTGAACGTAAGTTCTAAAGTAGTGTAGAGAGAACAATAGTATTAAAAAATTTAATGGAATAAAAATTTAATCGATTAATCGAATAAAATTTTTAAAATTATTAAGATTTCTAATTTTAAGATATATGAAACACTGAATTTTAGGCATATATGTACATACATATGTATCTAAGAATTTTAAACAAAACATTTACCAATAAATATTTATTCGAATAAAATATTATTTGCATACAAATCTATTCATTAAATTTCTGATATACTTACAGAGAGAAAAATATTTTAAGTATATAAAAACTATTTAATTTTAATTTAATTTCTAAAAGAAAATTTATTTTTAAATGAAGAATTCTTTAATCGAATAAATTTTTAATCGAATAAAATTATATTCGAATAAACATTTTTTAATTTTTATAAACATTTAAATGCTACGCATAACGTTTGTAATTAAAAGAATATGTGATAAAATATTCGAATAAAATCTTATTCGAAAAAATTTTCTTAGACAAAATCTGCATTCTTTTAGACAATCTTTCTTGTTGAAGCTTAGGCTGTCAAATTAGTTGTCATTTATTCAATCTATTCTACGAAAACACCATGGATGACCCTAGACAACCCAACCTCTCCTTTGCCGAATGAGCAAACTGAAACCAATTTTCATCGAAAAGTCATGTTCAGTGATGAGGCATAAATCTGGCTTCCAAAAAAGTCACTGTTTGATGTGAATTTTAAGTTGACGGCGTTGTCGTTTCATATTTCTTTGAGAAAGACGTTGGCCAGACCATCACTGTCAACGGGATGGGATTTTCAATCAAAAAGTCTTGATTTACTCGGTAAGCAGGGTTTTTTTTAGAGAGATTTCTGTATTCCTGAATAGGGGTTCCATGCAATTTCTGATTACTCCAAAATTCTTACTTATACGATACGTTGCAGTGTATAGGTATTCCGATTGCCTCAAATAAACTGGATATCCTGCTTTGTTGGCTGCATGAGGACACAACCAGTAGTGCTTAGCGCTGCAGGTTTGATGTGCACAATTGTAGTTCTCACAAGCCTCTAACATACTGTCGATAGACTCGATACTCCCTTACACGACTTCTGCAGAAGCTGTTGATATGAAAAGATGGAAGAAGACAGTTTTTCACCTCATGTGTCAGTGTCTAGTTCGTGCCATAAAGAGGCAGCGGGTCATCAAAATCAGATGACTTCCTATAAGTCACTACCATACTGTAGATAGACTCGATATTCCCTTGCACGAGTTCTGTCGATATGAAGAGGAGGTGGAGGATATTTATTTCCAACTCATGTGGCAGTGTCTAGTTCTTTCCATAAAGAGGCAGAGGTTCTTGGTCTCTTATCTTCTGTCATCAATGTCAGATGACTTCCTATAAGTCACTACCATACTGTCGATAGACTCGTTATTCCCTTGCACGAGTTCTGTTGGTATATAGAGGTGGTGGAGGACACTGCTTGTCACCTCATGTGTCAGTGCCTAGTTGTTGCCATAAAGAGGCAGAGGTTCTTGATCTCTCATTTCCTGTCATCAAAGTAAGATGACTTCCTATAAGTCACTACCATACTGTCAATAGACTCGATATTCCCTTGCACGAGTTCTGTTGATATGAAGAGGAGGTGGAGGATATTTATTTCCAACTCATGTGGCAGTGTCTAGTTCTTTCCATAAAGAGGCCAAGGTTCTTGGTATCTTATCTTCTGTCATCAATGTCATATGATTTCCTATAAGTCACTACCATACTGTCGATAGACTCGATATTCCCTTGGACGAGTGGAGGTGGTGGAATATACTGTTTTTCACTTCATGTGTCAGTGGCTAGTTGTTGCCACAAAGAGGCCGAGTTTCTTGATCTCTCATTTCCTGGCATCAAAGTAAGATGACTTCCTATAAGTCACCACCATACTGTCGATAGACTCGAGATTCCCTTGTATGAGTTCTGTTGATATGTGGAGGTGGTGGAGGACACTGCTTTTCACCTCATGTGTCAGTATTTAGTTCTTGCCATAACGAGGCAGAGGTTCATGATCTTTCATTCCCTGGCATCAAAGTAAGATGACTTCCTTTAAAAGTTATTTAATTATACCCGGTTTGGATATTGATTTGTGGTATCACAATAGGCTTAACCTCTAACCCAAATAGACAAAATAGACCATTCGATTCGTTTTTCTTTTGAATATTTCTTTAAGTCTTATGAGTTAACTGAACTTAGCAAATCCAATCCAAAATGAAATTTATTTTCTGCACATCAAGCTGATAATTTATTTCATTGGAATATTAATTCTCAACCTATAATCCCCATCCCCCTCATTATTTCTCATTTATTTCGTTTAATTGCTTTAATCATGCAAATTGAAATGCAATTCCAAATAAACCACAATCAAAAAACAAACAAAAAATGGGAAAAAAAAACAATTAAAAAAAAAGGAATGCAGAAATACAATTGGCGGAGAATGAATGATTTTTTCTTGTTTTTTTAAGGCACCCAAACATTAATTAAAGCTTCTGCTGTAGGACAGACAGACAAACACAAACAAAAAATAAGTAAGAAGAAGAAGAAATACTTCAACTCCTTGTTAAAACACAACTCAAGCCGCAATTATGTGTGTGTGTGTGTGTGCATGTGTTTTATTGACTGTAGGTGCAATACAATAACAACAACAACAACACAAAAAGGGAATGCATTTATTACACTCCACTTGCAATAACAATTGTTGTTGTTGTTGTTGATGTTGTTGTTATTGTTGTAGTTGAACAACACCTTCATTTACTTTGCCCCAGTATCAGTCAATTTTTTTTTTTTTTTTTGTCCGTCTGCTACAACAACGACAGCGCACGTGAGAAGCTGTTGACGATGATTTGCTTTATCATAACGTTGCTGTTGAAGTGCAATGCCAAGCACAGTGCTATCCCAAGCTATGCTGTACTAAGCTGTGTTGTCAATGTGTTTCTGTGTTTCAGTGTGTTTTTTCTGTGTAAAATGATTGGAATTGTTTGAACAAGTATTTCCTGGCCTTACAAAAGGGTGCATCCAGGCTGCTGTTCATATTCATTCATTTACTCACTCTTTGCTTCATTTGTAGTCGTCCTCATCAGTTTGAACATCAGCAACACAGCCACAATATCAGATCCTGAAAAGAAGTTTAATTTTTTGGTTTTTTCAGTGGCTGCTTTTAACAATAAAACCCCGTGCATTTCGAATTATTTTTGCTGCTGTTACTAGTGCATCTTACAATTGCAGAAAAGATCAGGAGAAACAAAAAACATTTTGCAAGTTTCCTTTTGGTATTGCATACAGTGTAGGTCATAAGTTTAAGCACCCATTTCTGAATTACTGATTTTCATCATTTCTATAAATTTGAATGCAAAATATTTAATTGTCTTAAGAAAATCACTTATTCAGCTAGCTGAATTTGATAGCATTATATTCCTACATATACTTTAGCCAAAATAATATATTATTACTGAAAAAGTACGATATTCAGCTTGCTGAATTAGTGAATTTTAGCATTTCTATAAATTTGAATGCAAAATATTTAATTGTCTTAAGAAAATCACTTATTCAGCTAGCTGAATTTGCTAACGTTATATTCCTTTGTATGCTTTGGCCAAAATAATATATTTTTACTGAAAAAGTAAAATATTCAGCTTGCTGAATTAGTGAATTTAAGTATTTTTATAAATTTAAAAACAAAATATTAATTTGTCTTCAGAAAATCACTTACTGAGCTAGCTGAATTAGTGAATTTTAACATTTTCATAAACTTCTGTGCGAAATACGTAATTTATTTAAGAAAAACACCCATTCAGCTAGCTGAATTTGCTAACATTATATTCCTACATATACTTTAGCCAAAATAATATATTATTACTGAAAAAGTAAAATATTCAGCTTGCTGAATTAGTGAATTTAAGTATTTCTATAAATTTAAAAACAAAATATTTAATTGTCTTCAGAAAATCACTTACTCAGCTAGCTGAATTAATGAATTTTAACATTTTCATAAACTTCTGTGCGAAATACGTAATTTATTTAAGAAAAACACCTATTCAGCTAGCTGAATTTGCGAACATTATATTTCTTCATATACTTTAGCCAAAATAATATATTATTACTGAAAAAGTAAGGTATTCAGCTTGCTGAATTAGTGAATATTAGCATTTTTTATAAATTTAAAAGCAAAATATTTAATTGTCTTCAGAAAACTACTTACTTAGCTAGCTGAATTAATGAATTTTTACATTTTCATAAACTTCTGTGCGAAATACGTAATTTATTTAAGAAAAACACCTATTCAGCTAGCTGAATTTGCTAACATTATATTCCTCCATATACTTTAGACAAAATAATATATTTTTTCTGAAAAAGTAAAATATTCAGCTTGCTGAATTAGTGAATTTTAGCATTTCTATAAATTTAAAAACAAAATTTTTAATATTCTTGGGAAAATCACCTATTCAGCTAGCTGAATTTGCTAACGTTATATTCCTTCATATACTTTTGGCAAAATAATATATTTTTACTGAAAAAGTAAGGTATTCAGCTTGCTGAATTAGTGAATTTTAGAATTTCTTATAAATTTAAAAGCAAAATATTTCATTGTCTTCAGAAAATCACTTACTCAGCCAGCTGAATTAGTGAATTTTAACATTTTCATAAACTTCTGTGCGAAATACGTAATTTATTTAAGAAAAACACCTATTCAGCTAGCTGAATTTGCTAACATTATATTCCTCCATATACTTTAGACAAAATAATATATTTTTTCTGAAAAAGTAAAATATTCAGCTTGCTGAATTAGTGAATTTTAGAATTTCTATAAATTTAAAAACAAAATTTTTAATATTCTTGGGAAAATCACCTATTCAGCTAGCTGAATTTGCTAACGTTGTATTCCTTTGTATGCTTTGGCCAAAATAATATATTTTTACTGAAAAAGTAAGGTATTCAGCTTGCTGAATTAGTGAATTTTAGCGTTTTTTATAAATTTAAAAGCAAAACATTTAATTGTCTTCAGAAAACCACTTACTCAGCTAGCTGAATTAATGAATTTTAACATTTTCATAAACTTCTGTGCGAAATACGTAATTTATTTAAGAAAAACACCTATTCAGCTAGCTGAATTTGCTAACATTATATTCCTTTGTATACTTTAGGCAAAATAATATATTTTTACTGAAAAAGTAAAATATTCAGCTTGCTGAATTAGTGAATTTAAGTATTTCTATAAATTTAAAAACAAAATATTTAATATTCTTAGAAAAACACTTACTCAGCTAGCTGAATTAGTGAATTTTAACATTTTCATAAACTTCTGTGCGAAATACGTAATTTATTTAAGAAAAACACCTATTCAGCTAGCTGAATTTGATAGCATTATATTCCTGCATATGCTTTAGCCAAAATAATATATTTTTACTGAAAAAGTAAGGTATTCAGCTTGCTGAATTAGTGAATTTAAGTATTTCTATAAGTTTAAAAGCAAAATATTTATTTGTCTTGAGAAAAAGCACTTATTCAGCTAGCTGAATTAGGGAATTGTAGCATTTTCATACATTTATATGCAAAATATGTAATTTTCTTATGAAAATCACCTATTCAGCTAGCTGAATGTGCTGAAAATGAAGTAATTTTATATGAAAAATCAGTTACTCAGATAGCTGAATTGTTTTTGGTGTTATTATTATTATTAAGAGTATGTATGTTTTAAACTTAATCTTATGTTCCACACTGTATGATTTTTTTTTTTCGAAATGTTTTGTTTTTTGCTGTTGGTGCATGTAGTATCCTCTGTATTTACATTTTTATTTCATTTTAATAATATTACGACTCTGAACAGTTTTTCTGTTTGTTGTTGTTGTTATCGGAAATAGGGTCTCTTATTTGTTTTCTTGTTGTTGTTTTTTTTGTAAATTTTGACTGAGCTTTTATGACTTTGGCACGCGATATGGTTATTTTTCTTTTTTGCACTGTACAACAACGACAACAACAACAATGAAAAAAGGAGTGGAGAAGAGGAGTCATTCATACCACATCACAGTGTATTAATGAGTGAATGAATGAATGAACGAATGAATGAATTACTGAATGAATGTGGATAGTTTTTGAATTGGACTTGAAATTGGTGTTGAACTACCAAACCAGTGTCATTGTCTTCCATTTCCATTTTTTTTTTCATTAAATTTTTCGATGGTTTTTGGCTGTGTTCGTCGCGTAGCATGTAATTTTAGGTTGAATCCCGTTGCTGTTGCACGAATTATAACAATTGTTGAAAATAAAAGGTGCCACTGGCCGCCTATATCTCCTTTATATCTTGCCTTGTGCATGATTTATACAAAAATTTACTTGTTCTTCTTAACAGCTTTTGCAATGTGTGAGCTTTTGCTGTGTGTGTTGCAAACTCTCTGCTGGTACTGGCTAATTAACCAGATGTAAAGTTTTGGGGCTGCAAAACAGCAGCAGCAGCAGCAGCAGCAAATGGAAGAGTCTGAATGAAACGACAACCCGCTGACATTTTAAACATCAGCGCTAACAATATTGTTTGTATGTATGTATGTACCATGTATGTACCTTGAAAAATTATCCCCAATGGCGACAGGTGGAGCTGATCGATTCACTTTAATAAACTTGTTAAAATTGTCACATAATTGTTAAGAATGTGGGTGATAATGTCCAGAAAGTATAACACAAAATTGCAATACTTTACAACACAATCTTATAATTATGACCTTGAAAGCTTTGCCAACCCTTAAGGAATTGCCCGTTCAAGGGACTAAAGCCTATACCCCGAACTAATTAGAGCCCTCTAAAGTAAGTCAAAAACTACCAGTTTCACTGCAGTTCTTTGTCTGATAATACCATAAATAAGCGTCCAAAATATTGGTCTTAAACCGACCTGGAACTATGGGTTGACTGTTGTACAAGAATCTCTTTCTCTTGATATACATGCAGGTAATGAAAGTACTCACAGATTGCTCTGACTCTCTGCAGAGATTGTGAAGTGCTTCAAGTCATGTCCAATCTACAAACAGGCGATCGCTCATTGAATGCTAAAGTCATTATGTCTGTACTAGCAGATTGTACCCGGCGTTGCGCGGGTTATGTAGTTTGGATTAGTTTAAAAAATTAAAAAAGATTATTATTGGGTCATTTTTGCATTAAAAATAACAATAAATAAAAACCGGTTTATCGGTTTCGAAACCGGTTTTGAAACCGGTTTCTTAAAAAATGCAATTTTTCAAATTATTCGGAAACCGGTTTAACAAACAACCCAGTTTTTTGAATACTCTAATGGTGTTTTCTTTTCTACCAAAAAATGTGCATTTTATTAACGCAAAATTCCATTTTGCGTTTGTTTCTTAAAAATGTTTCGCCCTCTAAAAGGGTGGTCTGTTTTATTCTAAATAATTCGCACTTTATGCCCTGTATAAATCGAGAGTGCTGATAATGCCCTGTAAAGCAGATGACTTTTTTTTATTTATAGGGCTACCAGATGAAATTTAAAAATAGTTGCCTGGTATTGTTATCCAATTTGAAGTTAATTTTTTCATTGTTTTGTGGAAATATTACATTATTAAAACTACATGGTCAGCATTATAAAAAATTGCATTCAATGTTAGAACAGTGTTAAAATATATATATTTTTTTTTTTTGTTATAAAAAAAGCGTGCAAAACTTGAAGTCGAAAAATTAGCGATCTGGCAACACCTTTGAACAAATTGGCATTTCCTCATTCATTTTCTTAATAAGTGGTAAACACAGGGCATACCCTTTTTTAATATTTGTGTTATGTTCTTCTCAAATAAAAAATGACATTACGACAGGGTTGGTCAAAAATTTTTTAATGCACCTTGTAAGAGGGTGACATTTTCTTTGTAGAAAAGAAAACACCATAAGTCTTAAATATAAATGCACTCAATTTGCCCGTTTTTCTCCCCTTTCCCCCTTTTGGACTACTTTTGGTCCAACTTTATAAACGGAACACCTCCAATAGCTATTTGGGAAACTTAACCAAGCTAAATCGTAAAAAAATACCTTTTAACAGATAAAATACAGCATTTATGCATAAAGTACTAATTTTTGCCGATTTTTTCTCCCTTTGTCCCATTTTTTTCCCCTTTGGGTCAAAATTTTGAAAAGATTTATTGCCTATAACCTGCACCGACAAAAGCTCGCTCAATATCCCAAATTTCAAGAAAATCGGTCCAGGCGTTCAGGCGTCATTGGCTAACAAACAAACCAACAGAAAGATTTATAATATATATTAGGATTAACTGTGTTAACACAGAATGTTCTTATCTGACCATGATGCCTTGACGGCTCTGGAATTTCCTTTAAAAATGTTGGTACTTTTGTAGAAAACAAGTTTTTTTTTTTGTAAAAAAAGTTTTTTTTTTCAGAAATAAAGTTTAAAAAAAATCTGGCAACGCTGATTTCATAGCACAATTGTGCATATTTCTATAGATATTATTTCGATAACTATGCAACTATACAAATACAAATAACTATGATAACTATACAAATTTCTATAGTAATTTTTCGATAACTATAAAAATTTCTGTAGTAATTTACAATTTCTGTAGTAATACAAATTTCTTTAGAAATTTATCGATAACTATACAAATTTCTATAGATATTTTTTCGATAACTATGCAAATTTCTATAGATATTTTTTGATAACTATACAAATTTCTATAGTAATTTTCCGATAACTATAAAAATTTCTGTAGTAATTTACAATTTCTGTAGTAATACAAATTTCTATAGAAATTTAACGATAACTATACAAATTTATCGATAACTATACAAATTTCTATAGATATTTTTTCGATAACTAAGCAAATTTCTATAGATATTTTTTCGATAACTATAAAAATTTCTGTAGTAAATTTTCCATAACAATACAAATTTCTAAAATAATTTTTCGATAACTATAAAAATTTCTATAATAATTTTTCAATAACTATACAAATCTCTATAGTAATTTTTCGATAACTATACAAATTTCTATATAAATTTTTCGATAACTATACAATCCTCCAATAAGCATAAACATTTTTTGGAATCTTTTCGATAGCTAATAAAATTTCCAAAAAAATCTTTCGATAACTTTAACAATTTTTATAGAAATTTTTCGATAACTATAAACATTTCGATAGCTATAAAAAATTCCCTAGAAATGAAGAAAAATGTCTTCACAAAATTTCTATTTCTATAGAACTTTTTCTGTAGAAATATTTCGATACCTATAGAAATTTTTCGATAACTATAAGAACTTGGAGTCGCCGTAGACTAGTAGGTAGTGTGTTGGCTTATTAGACTGAAGGCCAGAGTTCAAACCCCAGATCAGACATCAAAACGAAAATATGAAAATATTTCTTTGGCGACTTCCTCTCAGCAGATTTCTGGCAAAAACTCTGGGACTAAATAAAATTGCCATGAAAAGCTTCTCAAAAAAATCTGTCGTTCGGAGTCGACTTTAAACTGTAGGTCCCGCCACTCATGTATAAAATTAACGCACACAACATAAGTGGTGTGAGAAGCTAGGTCGTAATCCTGACTGAAGGGTTGTAATGACCAATTATGTATGTATTGTGCAGAGCGAATTCACACACATTGCTTATCAGTGTTGCAAAATTTAAATTTTGAAATGGTACTGAACTCCAACTGAAAGAGTACTTTTTTGCACCAAATGGTACTTTTGTAAAAAATACGTACATACACATTGGTCACTATAACCCTTCAATCAGGATTATGACCTAACGACAGATTTTTTGAGAAGCTTTTCATGGCAATTTTATTTACTCTCAGAGTTTTTGCCAGAAATCTGCTGAGAGGAAGTCGCCGAAGAAATATTTTCGTTTTGATGTCTGACCTGGGATTCGAACTCGGGCCTTCAGTCTAATAAGCCAACACACTACCTACTAGACCACGGCGACATCAAAGGAAGGATTACCAGTTCGCCACAATTGTCCACTCAATCCACCATTCCAGTTGAATAGTAACTTTTCTACTTGCCGAAAAAAGTTGAGTAAATCTTCGTTAGGAGCTGATCTGACTATCTGGCTGGTCACACTCATTAATAAAATCCAAGTGATGATGTTTAGGCGGCTGCTAATTCAACTCAACATTATTTTAAATATTTTATGCAATGTCAACAGCTCACTAGTAGATCGAGCTTAACAGAAACTGTACAGCCGGCTGCTGATCCGATTTTTAGACTCGACATATTTCACTAGAGTCTGGTATCATTTTGGTACTTTTTTTCTTTTCGCTCTTTTGGTATCAAAAAAAAAAAGTATTGCCAGAGCCTAATAATTACAACCCTTTAATGCCAGTTATTAGTGATTGAATGTTTTTTTTTTTTTTTTTTTTTTTTTGTCTTGAGCCGGAGGTGGTAATCTTCGAAAGATACTTTTGTTCCAACAAAAGCATGCACGATTCACCATCACTGGTGCCTACGTACTAAACCCACCCCCTACACACTTCAACCACTCTCCCTCCGCGGGACTGCCGTAAGGTATTACTTCGCGGAGGGCTGGTTAGCTCGAAAGCTTTATCACATTATGTCAAATTTCGCCTACGTTCCTCCAGTGTTCGGAGTTCTAGCATTACTTCAGCCATTTTCTGGCTGTATTGGCTCCAAGCGTCCTAGAATTCAACAGCTCCTCCATGAGCCGGTTTGGTCTTAATCTAGTTTCTCCGGGCCATCTAAATCTGGGGCAGCATGTTAGGATATGCTCCGCATCCTCCTCTTCATCTACACAGTTTGGGCATATAGGGGAAGTATCATGTCCAAATCTGTGCAGGTACTTCCTAAAACATCCATGACCAGTTAGGAACTGGGTCACGTAATAATTCAGCTCGCAATGTTTGTTTTCCATCCAAGGGATTATAGAAGGGACAAGGTGAAATGTCCATCTTCCCTTTGAACTGCTCTCCCATCGTGACTGCCATTTGTGCATGGAAGTCCTTCTTTCCTCCGCTTTTATAGCCGCTGTCTGTCCTGGATACTCGAGACGGCGAAAATATATCCGCCTCATCTCATCCGCCAATATGTCTATTGGTATTGTCTTTGCCAATACCAATACCGCTTCATCAGATACTGTCCTGAAGCCACTTATCCGTCTAATCGCGCTTAGACGATACACTGATGACAGTATTCTCCTTGTCGTCCCCACGGAGAGTGCCTCCGACCATATGGGGCAAGCATACAGCATTATCGACGTTACTACCGCTGAAATTATCCTCCTCTTGAATGGACCTGGTCCTCCAATATTTGGCATCATCCTCGCCAGTGCTCCCTGCGTCACAGATGCCTTTTCGCCGATGTATTTTACGTGCTCCTTGAAATTCAACCTGTCGTCGATGATCACTCCCAGGTATTTTATCGCCCTCTTTGATTCGATCTTTGTGCCTCCAACGATCACTTCCATCTTCTCCACTATCTTCCGGCCGCTTATCAAGACGGCTTCCGTTTTGTGTGCAGCAAGTGTCAAACCTGCCTCATCCAGCCATGCTCCAACATTTCGAATCGCTGTGTTAGTCTTCTCCTCTATTTCTCTTACCGTCTTAGCTACCGAGATTATGGCAATGTCATCTGCAAAGCCCACAATTGTGGTCCGGTTTGGCAATCGCAGTCGAAGTACTCCATCGTACATGATGTTCCATAGTAGTGGCCCAAGTACAGAGCCCTGCGGGACACCCGCCGTCACTACGTATTCCTGCTCTCCTTCATCTGTTAGGTATATTACCTTCCTGTCCTGAAAGTAATTGTTAAGAATCTCCATTAAGTATGGCGGCGTAGCCATGTTAAAGAGGGCTCTCATAATCCGCCCCCAATTCGCTGAGTTAAACGCGTTTCTAACGTCAAGTGTGACAACCGCGCAGTATTCCTTGGTGCCAAATCTCCATCTTTCGCCCTCTATTGCATCTCTTGCAATGTCGACCACCTTTCTTATCGCGTCAACAGTGGACCGCCCTTTCCTAAATCCGTATTGCAGGTCCGAGAGAGCTCCTGCTGCCTCGGCACGCGTCAGTAGTCGATTGTATATTATCCTCTCCAGTATTTTTCCCATTGTGTCAAGTAGACAGATGGGCCGATACGACGATGGTTCCCCTGGTGGTTTGCCAGGTTTTGGAATGAGAACCAATTTCTGCTTCTTCCATCTACGTGGAAAAACACCCTCGACGAAGCACTTATGGAACACCTTGGCGAACATATCAGGTCTGAGCCGGATAGCCACCTTAAGTGCCCTATTCGGGATTCCATCTGGCCCCGGTGTCTTCCTATCTCCTATTCCAGTGCAAGCTGCGAGTACCTCCTCTCCTGTTACCTCGGGTATGGTATGAGTGGCTTCCGGATCCCTACTTATGAAGGTGTAGGGCTGGCCCCGTGGGAATAATGTACCGATAATCTCCCGTAGCAAAACTGGACAGCCTAGTTTAGGCTGTTCACGAGCACCGATTCTCTTGCAGACGACTCTGTAAGCAGTCCCAAAAGGATTGACGTCAGCTTCCTTAGTGATTGAATGTGTGTTTATTTGTGTGTATATATGTGTGTGTGTGTGCGATTATTTGAAATTGAATTGAAAGTTTTTTGAAAAAGGTGTTTCGTCATTTCGTCGTCCGTTATTCAATATTCGTTAATAAAAAAACGCAAAAAAAAAACGACAAAAATACTGTCATTAGGGAAGTTGCAACCTATACTTGAAGGCAATTAATGTGTGTGTGCGTGTGTGTGTGTGTGTGGAGTAATGGTGCCTCATTGTCTTATTTGGCAACTACTGGCAACAAAACATATTTAAAACGTTAAATTTTATGTGGTGTTGGCCACAACCACAATCTTAAGAAAAAAAAATGCAACGTTTGTTGTTGTTTCAATTCAAAATCAGATGGTTATTGTTGTTGTTGTTGTTAGTGTTGTTCTAATACAATAATAAACGACGTGCAACAAAGAAGGCAACTCAAAAGAACTACAAGACAGGACAAGCCAAGACAAGACAAGACTAAGAACTGCAACACAGGTTGTGTAGTCGGGACAAAATATTAAGTTGTTGTGCGATGTACGAGTATGTACATATGTGTGCCCCATTAAAACATTGTTGCAAGAAGGCAAATATTTGCTTAAAACTGTAGCATGCAGCATTTATTATGCGACAATTACTTTATTTAAGGTGGCAGCCAACGGAAACTAATCATCAACACACGGTGAGTGAATGAGTGGCCGTTTGTTTGTTTATTTGCGGAGTGAATGAGAGAGGGGGCGTCAAAGGTGTACTACAGTAAGGCATGGTTAATGGCTAATTACGTTAAAATGCAATTAAAAAAATTATGTTTCATTTAATTTTTTTTTTTTTTTAAATGAAAAACAAAAACCGAAAAACGAAAAACAAATAGCATTCGACAATGGTCGGTGTCATGTAAAGGGTCCGCCATCTAACTGTTTTTTTTTTTTCAACTAGTGCCTATTTCGTGAATGGTAACACTTAGCTCATGTCTGATTTGACAGATAATTAGTTTTATCCTTCTGCTGAACGAATATGATTGTGTATACGTTTGAACAACGCTGGGAAATATTGCGACATTACTTTGAAAATCATGGTAATGTTGCAGAATGTGTTCGGCGAAAATTGCGTACGGATTTTGGAAGAAGAGAAGCACCGTCAGCTCCGTATGTTCGTTATCTTGTGAAAAAAAAGTGAAAGAAACTGGCATCCTCATCGATAAACCAAAGCGTGAAAAGTCAAAAACAGTGCGTACACCCGAGAATATTGCTGCTGTGGCAGAAAGTGTGCGTGAAGCGCCATCAACATCAATTCACCGTCGTTCTCAACAATTGACATCATTTCGAAGACATTGAGAGACGAATTTTGCATAAAGACCTTGGTATGACGCCATACAAAGTCCAATTGGTTCAGGAGTTGAAGCCAATTGACCATCCAATGCGTTTTCGCTTCGCTAAGTGGGCCTGCGATCGTTTTACAGAAAATGCCGATTTTGGCAAAAATAAAATCATTTTTTCAGATGAAGCTCATTTTGATCTTGGCGTTTATGTAAACAAGCAAAATTGTCGCATTTGGGGCACAGAAAACCCGCACGCATACATTGAAAAGCCGACGACGCACCCAAAACGAGTCACTGTTTGGTGCGGATTTTGGTCCAGAGGCATAATTGGGCCATTTTTCTTCGAAAATTAGCAAGGAGTGGCCGTTACAGTCAATGGCAATCGTTATCGGGACATGTTGAACGAATTTTTGTTCACGAAAATTGAAGAGGATTTTGATATTGGCAACATTTGGTTTCAACAGGACGGCGCTACACTCGATGTTTTGCGCGCTCTGTTTTTGAAGATCGAATTATCAGCCGCAGAGCTGATGTCGTTTGGCCACCTCGGAGCTGCGATTTGACCCGGTTGGACTATTATTATGTAAACAAGCAAAATTGTCGCATTTAGGGCACAGAAAACCCGCACGCACCCAAAACGAGTCACTGTTTGGTGCGGATTTTGGTCCAGAGGCATAATTTGGCCATTTTTCTTCGAAAATGAGCAAGGAGTGGCCGTTACAGTCAATGGCGATCGTTATCGGGCCATGTTGAACGAATTTTTGTGCACAAAAATTGAAGAGAAGGATATTGGCAACATTTGGTTTCAACAGGACGGCGCTACGTGCCACACAGCCCTGTTTTTGGCCGTTACAGTCAATGGCGATCGTTATCGGGCCAAGTTGAACGAATTTTTGTTCACAAAAATTGAAGAGGAGGATATTGGCAACATTTGGTTTCAACAGGACGGCGCTACGTGCCACACAGCCGAAGCTACACTTGATATTTTGCGCGCTCTGTTTTTGAAGATCGCATTATCAGCCGCAGAGCTGATGTCGTTTGGCCACCTCGGAGCTGCGATTTAACACCGTTGGACTATTATTTGTGGGGTGCCGTCAATGATAAGTGTTACGCCGACAAGCCAAAGACAATTGACGCTTTAAAGGACAATATTCGTGAAGCCATTGGTGAAATACAGAGCTGCACACACAATCGATAATGTGCTTAAAAATTGTAGCCGATCGTGTAGGTCAGCCGAGGCAGACATTTGAATGAAATTATTTTCCATTATTAACCGGAAGGATTGTACTTTCAAATAAAAAAAGAAATTTGAGAAAATATTCAGTAGTTGTTTTTTTAAAAGCATTTTCAAAAAAAAAAAAAAGTTATTTGGCGGACCCTTTATGTGGTATGGTGTGGTGTGGTGTCGTGTCGTATCCATGAGTGAGTGAGTGATTGAGTGTTTTTCCATTCAATTTTCCAAGAATCGACACATTTCATCAAATGTGTTGTGTTGTGTTGTGGCAACTGTGGCGTTGTTGATAGTGTTTTTGTTAATTATAACAATTATGTGTTGCATCAAAAAAAAAAAAAAAAAAAAAAAAAATAGAATACCACTCTGAATGTGGTGGCATGTACTTTAACCATAAGTTTTAATTTAACGAAATTCACTTGTTTTCTAAACATTTTCGTTTGCATTCATCACTCTTCATCACTGGTTTGTGTTTTTATGTAAATGTTTTGCTGCACAAATCGTTGTCATGTTGTTGTCTTAGACTCTCCTCCTCAATTTGTTATATGTTTTGTTGAAAGCAACTGAAGTTGTAGTTGAAATGCTTTAGGAAGATAATAAAAAACTAATTATTTTTATGCAATTATTTTCGAATGCATAATCGTTATTAACTAAACAAATTACTTAATATTGTTGCTTTGCTACACCAGTTCATGTGTTTCCTATTTAATTTTCGGACTTTTGTTATTCGACGATTAAAATCTGGCGACTGGTAATTGTAATGAGAGTTTACTCTCAATACAAAGTTGCCACATTTGTGAATAATATTAACAGCTGCTATGTTTTATACATTTTATATACTTATGATTGCAAAATTAAACTACCTTAAATACCAATAAAACTACCTTAACTACTTAAACTACCTTAGTCTAGTTAGCTTATTAGACGCAAAGTCATCATTCAAACCTCAGCTCAGACATCAACCAAACGAAATATGAAAAAATAATTTTTTTTTTTGAAAATGCTTTTTAAAAAAAAACTACTGAATATTTTCTCAAATTTCTTTTTTTATTTGAAAGTACAATCCTTCCGGTTAATAATGGAAAATAATTTCATTCAAATCGCTGCCTCGGCTGGCCATGCAGTAGCCTACACGATCGGCTACAATTTTTAAGCACATTATCGAGCTGCACACTCTGTATTTCACCAATGGCTTCACGAATATTGTCCTTTAAAGCGTCAATTGTCTCTGGCTTGTCGGCGTAACACTTATCTTTGATGGCACCCCCACAAATAATAGTCCAACCGGGTCAAATCGCAGCTCCGAGCTGGCCAAACGACATCAGCTCTGCGGCTGATAATGCGATCTTCAAAAACAGAGCGCGCAAAACATCGAGTGTAGCTTTGGCTGTGTGGCACGTAGAGCCGTCCTGTTGAAACCAAATGTTGCCAATATCCTCCTCTTCAATTTTTGTGAACAAAAATTCGTTCAACATGGCCCGATAACGATCGCCATTGACTGTAACGGCCACTCCTTGCTCATTTTCGAAGAAAAATGGCCCAATTATGCATCTGGACTAAAATCCGCACCAAACAGTGACTCGTTTTGTGTGCGTCGGCTTTTCAATGTATGCGTGCAGGTTTTCTGTGCCCCAAATGCGACAATTTTGCTTGTTTACATATCCGCCAAGGTCAAAATGAGCTTCATCTGAAATGATTATTTTTTTTTGCCAAAATCCGCACCAAACAGTGACTCGTTTTGGGTGCGTCGGCTTTTCAATGCATGCGTGCGGGTTTTCTGTGCCCCAAATGCTACAATTTTGCTTGTTTACATACCCGCCAAGATCAAAATGAGCTTCATCTGAAATGATTATTTTTTTTTTGCCAAAATCGGCATCTTCTGTAAAACGATCGCAGGCCCACTTAGCGTTGTTGTTCAAGCGTATATACAACCATATTCGTTCAGCGGAAGGATAAAACTAATTATCTGTCAAATCAGACATGAGCTAAGTGTTACCATTCACGAAATAAGCACTAGTTGAAAAAAAAAACGTTAGATAGCGGACCCGATACATTACATAACATTTAGTCAGGATTACAACCTAGCTTCTCACACCACCCATGTTGTAGCGGATTCCGAACAACAAATTCTTGGACAACTTTTCATGGCAATTTTATTTTACTCTCAAATTGCTTTTTTTTTTTTTGTCAGAAGACAGAGAGATACCGAAATAAATAATTTTTTTGTCTTTTTTCGTTATTTTCGAAATGTCTGAGCTAGGGATTGAACCACGGCTATCGTCTAATAAGCCTTCGCACTACCTACTAGACTGTGGCGACTTCATTCAGTCTGTTTTGCCAAATCATAATAGGCGGATATAGCATTCAACAACACTTGCGAAAAATGGGCCAAGTACGAACGTCTTAATTATTCTATCGAATAAAATTCAAGTCCACCGGTTCACTAAACCAGCACTCGTAGGATCCGAGACAGTCGATCACTAGAACACGGCCCTTCACAAGGAAGGATCTGCCAGAAACATTACTGCTGTTCGTGAAAGTTTGCAGGAAAATCCGAGGCAGGCGATTTTAAGTCGCTCTCAAGAATGTGGCTTTTTGCAGACCACAATTTGTGGGAATTTTGCGGCATGGCTTAGCCCTGCAATTGTACAAATATTCAACTGACCCAAGAACTGAAGATAAACGACCCTAGACATTGACATGTGTTCGCTGAATGAGCTCAGGAGCAGTTGGCAAACTGACTTTAATTTTCATCGAAAAATCTTCATCTTTAGCGACAAAGAGGCTTATTTCTGGGTACAAACTTGAACAAAGAAAATCGTAGAAATTGGAAAGATTCACATGAAATCCAACAACATCCAATACATCTCGAAAAAAACATGCACCCTTATTCTGGTTGTCGTCGTCGTCGTTGCCGTCGTAGTGGTTACCAAAAATGATGTCGATAAAATCAGAGTCGACACAACACAATATCGGCGGCATATTGACTCACAGATACCAGATGTGTGTCGACAGTCATCTATAACTGTCAATAACGACAAACAGAATACCAATTTTAAACTGTCGACGTAAGACGACGTCGACGACGACAACCAGAATAAGGGTGATGGATTTTTGGGCTAGCGGCGTCACCGGTTCATATTTCTTTGAGAACAACGCTAACCAGGCCATTACTATTAACGGCGAGCATTCTAGATCGATGACTATCTACTTCTTTTGGACGGAATTAAGTGATCAGGACACCAACGCCATGTAGTTTCAACAGGACGGTTATACGCTCCACACAGCTCATGCCACAGTAGATATTTTGTACATGCAATTTGAGTGCGTAGTCATCTCACGTGTAGGTGATGTGAACAGGCTTCTAATATACTACGTTCCATTGCGTTCCATGTACGTTCGGACAATTTGGGCTTTATGTATGTAATTGAGGTCAATTGCTTTGGAAGTGATGTGGCATTCATTTATACTATGTTCACGTATGCAAATTAATTGAGTCAATATTTGGTTAATTGAGAAAAATATTTTAACCGTTCAGGTATAATAAATATACGCAATATTCAGCTTACTCAATCACCCTTATTCTGGTTGTCGTCGTCGACGTCGTCTTGCGTCGGCAGTTTAAAATTGGTATTCTGTTTGTCGTTATTGACAGTTATAGATGACTGTCGGACACACATTTGGTATTCTGTGAGTCAATACGCCGTCGATATTGTGTTGTGTCGACTCTGATTTTATCGACATCATTTTTGGTAACGACGACGACGACGAGAACCAGAATAAGGGTGAATATTCATTTGACAGCTGGTAAACAAAACAGCTGGTTGTTTCAACAACATTGTTTTTGTTTTGTTCGTTGTTTTTTTGTTTTTTTTGTTTGTCGTTGTTGATATTTAATGGTGTTTTCTTTTCTACCAAAAAATGTGCATTTTATTAACGCAAAATGCAATTTTGCGTTTGTTTCTTAAAAATGTTTCGCCCTCTAAAAGGGTGGTATGTTTTATTCTAAATAATTCGCACTTGCCAATGGTGGAGGGCATTGCATTTTATGCCCTGTATAAATCGAGAGTGCTGATAATGCCATGTAAAGCAGATGACTTTTGTTTATTTATAGGGCTACCAGATGAAATTTAAAAAAGTCGCCTGGTATTGTTATCCAATTTGAAGTTAATTTTTTCATTGTTTTGTGGAGTAATCTTAAGGAAATATTACATTATTAAAGCTACATGGTCAGCAATATAAAAAATTGCATTCAATGTTAGAACAGTGTTAAAATATTTTTTTTTTTTTTTTGTTATAAAAAAAGCGTACAAAAAATGAAGTCGAAAAATTAGCGATCTGGCAACACCTTTGAACAAATTGGCATTTCCTCATTCATTTTGTTAATAAGTGGTAAACACAGGGCATACCCTTTTTTAATATTTGTGTTATGTTCTTCTCAAATAAAAAATGACATTACAACAGGGTTGGTCAAAAATTTTTTTAATGTACCTTGTAAGAGGGTGACATTTTCATTGTAGAAAAGAAAACACCATAAGTAATCAAATATCAATAGAAAGTGTTCGGAAAATTGTAATATGCTCACTGAACGTACTTATGACAGTGCTGTATTTAAAGTTTTACTGAATATTATAACAATTAGCATTTAATTGAGCAATAATTAATTCAGATTTTATATGAAATATTGAGATCAATATTGGCGTTAATTGCGATTTACGCAATAAAGCTGCAAACGTGAACATAATATTAACCTGCAATGTTTACTTTTAAAATTGAATTTTCATTCAATTTTATTTCATTTTATTTTATTTTTAATTTCAATTTTAATTCCCTTTTTGTGTGTCTGAAAGCATTAAAAATTTGCTTTCAGTGCGTTCGGTCAGTTGAAATAATTTTTGATGACTTTATTGACAATAATTGTCAGCATTTCGTCTGAATGGGTTTTTTTTTTTGTCGTTTTTGTCGTTTTTATTATCAACAGAAATTATTTCTGTTTTATCAATTAAAGTGTCCTTTTCATCCTTTTTTGTGCAACAATGTTGCAAACCGGTTTAATAAAATTTGTTGTACTACAACAACAACAATTCCCTTTTTAGCCTCATGGATAAGCTGATCATCATTTAGAATAGCAGGCGCCAAACAGATTAAAGGGGGATATGTTGTTTTAATGGCACGAACCAAAGCGTTATGGTTGAGCGTTTTAATTCAATGATGATTGACAAATACTATCAACGTCATCGTAAGGACACTACGATCACTAGCTGCTGACAGAAAGGAAAGTGGGGATGAATACACAGGCAAGAATACAGGCATCCATATGACAAGATGATCAGAACAGAGAAGAACTTTGAAGGTACATATGTGTATGAGGAATTACGAATTTTTGTTATCAAATCTGCTAGGAAAGCTGGATGTGACAAATTCATGTTCAGGCAACAATTTCCCAGCCCTGCAAATTTGGTCTTTTTTTTTGTGCCTGTAGACTGTCTAATGGTGAAGGTATAGCACTGGCCATTTTATAGTCACCTAGTAGCAACTCGTTTCCTTGCCGTTCGCATCTTCCCACTTTCCACCTTTCCTAAAAAAAAAAAAAATCTACACAATGCACTGCATGAGTAGGGGCCATCCCCTGAGTGCTGGTTTCATTAAAAAAAAAAAAAAAATAAGATGGCTCGAGGTGTTTCCGAAGGCATTTTGCGCACTGAACACGAGTCTGGGTTCAAAATCTTTCTATCACGTCAGGTGATAGAGAAAAAGGGAGTTGAAACCCCTAAAAGTAGTGGCCAAAAACGGCAATTTTTGAAAAATTGTAGAGCTAAACACTGACGTGCTAGAACCATCGCCATATTGAATCCGCCATTTTGAATTTTTTTAAATCTGAATGAAGATCTGTAATCAGCGACCCCAAAAACCCCTGAGTAACAAATTTCAAGTAAATCAGAGATTATTTTTCTCTTGCACCCCTTGACATAAACCCACCCCCCACCATTTTAAGGGTGCATGCCATCAATTTGGCTTTGGGCTCATTTTAAAGAGCAAAGATCAATTGTCAATTTCTGACAATAGCGATGGTTCTAGCACTCAGTCAGTGTTTAGCTCAACAATTTTTCAAAAATGGCCAAAAACGCTATTTTTAGTGGGTTTCAACCCCCCTTTTTCTCGAAAACCTGACGTGATGGAAAGTTTTTGAACCCAGATTCGTGTTCAGCGCTCAAAATTCCTTCGGAAACACCTGGAGCCATCTTATTTGTAAAACCCATGCAGGGCTATGTTTCTCAGTAACTATCCAAAGGAAACATATTGGATTACCTTCCGATCTTGTTTATAACTGTCCTCGTGGTTTCATCTTCCGTCCCACAGAGACAGCAATCCTTTTCATCCGAAAGACATTGCCTATTGAAACGATATCTCAGATAGTGGTATCCTACTCTTTTCTATAGGGGAAAGGCCCTACTAATCGTTTGGCTAGGCACTGATCCTCTGCACCCTAGAAAATTGCAGGCCTAAGACCTCAGTGTTCCTAACGATCTACTCTTTTCCGTAGGCGAAAGGTCCTATTAATCGTTTGGCTAGGCTCACATCCCCTGCACACTAGAAAAATATTACCTCAAGGCCGACCTCAGTGTTCCTAACGATCTACCCTATACATAGCCAGTTAATCCCACAAAAGGCCTGTGAACCAATATAGTCTGTTATGGAGTCTTCCTGCCAGTGCATCATCCATTTCATTTCCAACGATCTTACAGTGTCCCAAAGCCTAGTAAAGCACACAACTTTGGCCTTCTCATCAAGTTGTTGGAGATAATGAAAACACTTTCCACACAGAGACCCGATTTTTAAGAAGTTTCGTCTCAGTACCCACTAAAATTGCATGAATCTCAGCTTGAATAACACTTGGCTTGTTTGCCCATGTGTAAAGATCCCACTTTTACACCTCTGGCAGTCTTTGATCCTCTTGTAAACTATTTCGAGTCTTTGACATCAACACAAGGCTCATTTGCAAGACATTTCCTTCTATCATGGTCATGCTAATTGAGCATGACCACGTATGGGCCGTAATCAAATTTATGATTCAAGTGATCTGTTAACGAATACACGACCATAGGGTCCGGAATTCTTCCCAGAACCTTAACTTTAGAGTTTGAATCCTTTGCAAAGTTGTCGAGGGGAAAAGTCCTATTATGATCTCAAGCCTTGAAAAATGTGCATGACTACAGTTGTAGCTGCCTAGTCTTGATGGAATTCATAGATAATCCCTACGAAAAGGACTGGATACAATTGCGGGATAAGGAAACGGCTGCTAATATCTTCTTTGAACATTTGAGGATTTCGGGGCATCAGCTCGACTAACCATATATTGTTCTGTCTTTCAGGAGGGAATAGATTTCATTCAATGGTTTGCGAATTTGTTTTATGAAGTGATTTTAAATGCAATAACGATTAAGATTTTAGAGGTTAATAACTCTGTGCTTAAGGCTTTGAACCCCTGCCTAGCAATTCCACTGTATCGACTACTCCATACCTACATATGTATATAAATGGCCATTACAACCCTTCAGTCAGGATTACGGCCTAGCTCCTCACACCACTTATGTTGTGTGCGTTAATTTTATAGGCGAGTGGCGGGACCTACAGTTTAACGTCGACTCCGAACGACAGATTTTTGAGAAGCTTTTCATTGCAATTTTATTTACTCTCGAGAGTTTTTGCCAGAAATCTGCTGAGGAATGGAAATAGGTTTTCCAAATTAGAAGCCAATGATGCCCTTTTTAATGGGCCTCAATGGAGACGAAAATGAGGCCCCTGTGGTGGTGTGGGAGCTTGAGGTAAACAAGGTCGTGTAAATTCAAGTACTGCTTAGTCTTAGGTACGCCTGGTCTTAAGTCTTCTTGTTTTCTGTAACCATCTACACTTTCAAGTCTATTGCGCCATACTTGATAATCCGCGTCTAAATTCTATTCCCTCATCTCTAACGATTTCATTCCTTTAATGCCGAATAAGGATGCAATAGCAGCAATTGGACGAATCTTACTCACAGGTGAGTATGGTTTTTCCAAAAAAAAAAAAAAAAAACTTATGATTGCCACTGTTAACCAGTGCCATAGATCTTCTCGATATCTACGACAAATCTTGCCATTTTTCTCCTACTTTGTGGGGCATGTGCTACGTGCCAAATGATCATCAGCAATGTGCACAGGATTGAAGGATGTTGCATGAATCTTAAGAAACAAACACAAAAAACAAAAGCAAAAATCTACAACAACAACAGCAGCAATGGCAACAACCTGCAGTTGTAAAATGATGGAAAAAAAATTGAAGAGCGAAGAACAAGCACAAGTAGAATCAACAGCTGCAGCTGTTGTTGCATTTAAAAACCAGGCACACGCCAAAATATATTTTTTTCGCTGGCCAAACAATCAAATAAAAAAAAGCCTAAATACGCACTGGGGAGACCCATATAAGGGGTGATTTTTTAAGAGCTATAGGAAAATTTTTCAAAAAAAAAAAAAAAACCTAAAATTCAGCAAAATGCATGAAATCTTTATTTGAATCGATAGTACGGTCCATATAATTTAAAGTTTGAAGATTATTTTATGCAAATGTTGACCGCGACTGCGCTTCAAATGGTCCATCCGCTTAGTCCAATTTTGGCATACTCTTTCCAACATTTCGGCCGGTATCTCACGAATAAATGCTTCAATGTTGCCTTAAAATGCGTCAATTGAAGCGGACTTTTCTGTATAGGCATGAGCTTTAACATAGCCCCACAAAAAATATTGTCTAAAGGCGTTAAATCGCACGATCTAGGCGTCCAATTGACCGGTCCCGAACGTGAAATAAAATGTTCACCGTACTCGCCTCTCAATAAGTCCATTGTTACGCGTGCTGTGTGGCATGTGGCACCGTCTTGTTGTAACCACATGTCATGCAAGTCAAGCTCTTGCATTTTGGGCAGCCCAAATAGCCGCTTCAGTGGGTCGATTAAACTGACCATAAAATAGAAGAAGCGCGCAATGATCTTTCTTAACGGAGCACGCATTTTGATAATAAAATTCAATGATTTGCAAACTTAAAATGTTTGACAGTGAAACAAAACACGACACGTGCGTGAGCTGCTTAAACCAGTGTTGCCAAAAAAATAATGGCTAAAAAATCACCCTTTAAATTCACACCCATGGAACGTACGAATTCACTCCCATGGAACGTACGAATTCACACCCGTGGAACGTACGAATTCACTCCCATGGAACGTACGAATTCACACCCGTGGAACGTACGAATTCACACCCATGGAACGTACGAATTCACACCCGTGGAACGTACGAATTCACACCCATGGAACTTTCAAATTCACACTCATGGAACTTACAAATTCACACCCATGGAATGTGCAAATTCACACCCATGGAACGTACGAATTCACACCCGTGGAACGTACGAATTCACACCCATGGAACTTATAAATTCACACCCATGGAACGTATAAATTCACACCCATGGAACTTACAAATTCACACCCATGGAACTTATAAATTCACACCCATGGAACATAAGAATTCACACCCATGGAACTTACAAATTCACACTCATGGAACTTACAAATTCACACTCATGGAACGTATGGGTTCACACCCATGGAACTTACAAATTCACACTCATGGAACTTTCAAATTCACACTCAAGGAACTTATAAATTCACACTCATGGAACTTACAAATTCACACCCATGGAACGTATGGGTTCACACCCGTGGAACCTACGAAATCACACCCATGGAACTTATAAATTCACACTCATGGAACTTATAAATTCACACCCATGGAACGTATGGGTTCACACCCATGGAACTTATAAATTCACACTCATGGAACGTACGAATTCACACCTATGGAACGTGCGAAATCACACCCATGAAACGTATGGGTTCACACCCATGGAACGTGCAAATTCACACCCATGGAACGTACAAATTCACACCCGTGGAACGTACGAATTCACACCTATGGAACGTGCGAAATCACACCCATGGAACGTATGGGTTCACACCCATGGAACGTGCGAATTCACACCCATGGAACGCATGAATTCACACCCATGGAACGTGCGACACTATCAACAGTGTCATAATGTCACTCTTTTGTCATGCCACCCTAAGCCATTAGAATTAACTTCTAGGAGGCCATCAATCAGAGTAAAAAGGGAAGCTGGAAAGAATAGTTCGGAGAGATTTATATTGGGTAGTAGATAGTTAGGTAGGTAGGTAGAGATGGCTGTCCACCCAAGGAAATCGGATTAGAATTGACTTCTAAGAGGCCATCAATCAGATTAAAAAAGGATGCTGGATAGATTAGTCCGGAGAGGCCTTGAGTAGTTCGTAGGTAGGTAGGTAGAGGTGACTGTCCACCCAAGGAAATCAGATAGACACACTTAAGCCATATGAAGTCCATTGTGGACTACAGTTTTTCCTTTATCCCCTAGTCCTAGAACTCTACTGAAAGCTACCGATGAAGTGATTTAAGCTGCCAATGTCAATGCTTGACAGTTCATCAAAATCATCCATATGGGAGGCAGTAACATGACTTTTTCTCTTTTGACATAGTGACGGGCATGTTTCCAGTAGATGAAGAACAGTTGCATCTTCTTCCTCATCTCTGCAGCTTCTACAGAAATCATTCGCACGGTACGCATGCTTGATCATAATGCAATGCCCTGTTGTGGCTCCAACTGCCACACTGAACGTGCTTTCTTGAAATTTAAGCAGTCTTACCGAGCGGCTTTCATCCAGGTTCAGCCAGATTGCATGACTTTCTTGGTGAATGTTTATCTTTATCTGGCCACATAGAACTATTGCTAGCTGGGAATTGTGCAGGCATTGTCGAAAGCATTCATGAATGCTCCAGTGTCTGTATGAGGTAATCCAGCTTGCTGTGTAGTTTTTTAAGCCACTGTTGTGATGTGTCCTCCCTCCTTTGCTGGCATTCTTTAATTCTTCTTTGCTTGCACTTGATAAAGCTAAAAAGATCTTTCGCGTTGATATCTTTCAGATCGTTTCGAATCTTGCCTAATCGAGTAGGAGATCCTTAACACAGAGGGTCTATGAACCTGTATTATATGACGAATACAGTCTATTTCCGCTGACGTTTATATTGGTGCTGCGTAAAGTGTGACGCACTCCACGGAAGCCTCCTTATTCAACCCTGAACAATCACCAATATTCCCACTATACAGTCGGACGCAATGACTACAACCAATGCCTTACTTTCTTATGTAATTGATCATTACAACCGTTTAGTCAAGATTACAACCTAACTTCTCACGCCTCCCATTTCGCGTGTGTTAGTTTTATACATGAGTAGCGGTACCTACAGTTCATGGCGGATTTCTTTATTCGCAAAGTTTTTGCCACATGACTGCTGGGAGGAAGTCGATGAAAGAAATATTTTCTCTTCCTCTCTAGGGTTTGAACTACAATCTTCTCTTATCTAATAATCCAACACACCACCTACTAGACTACGGTGACTACAGTGTTTGCAAACTGTCTCCACTGATTTGAGGTAAATTTATGACTTTGGGAACGAATAAATCAAATCTTTTATTTTCAAACATTGCTAGTGTGAATCGTTATTGGCAAAAAAGGATCTTTTCGGCACCTCCCCCCTCTCTCTCTCTCTCTCTCTCTCCCCCTCTCTTTTATCACCTTTGAAAAGTCCTTTAGCTGTTTACCCTTAAGGCGTATTTAAACAACCAGCAAAGCGTGTAAAACAAATAACGCAAGTGGCCCAAAGTAAAACAGCCTTCGTACAGTTAGAGAGGGGAAAGTGTAGTGGGGAGGGGGAAAAGAAACAGATAGAGAGCAACAAATAACTGTGATAACGGTAAGCAATCAAAATATAAAAAGAAAGAAAGAAAAAAAGGATGAGAACGCGTGTGCTTGAAGCAGGTGCATTTATGTCAGTCAGCAAAGGCAGGCAATGAATTATCATAACGAATACAAAATATTGTAATGAAGTTATACATCAACATCAGCATCATTATTATCATCATTATGATCATGAATGAATATGATTGTCCAAGTGATTGTATTTTCCATACACACTTGAATTGTCAGGGGAAAGATCTGTTCTTCTTGATCCTTCTTTAGGCAAATAAGAGGTTGCAACAGTTGAAAACAGTTGCATTGTGTATATAATTAAACAATGTTGCAACACTTTCTAACACTCTACACACTCTTATTGGTTTTTCCAACCAATCCATGTCATCATTATTGTGAAAGCGATCAGGCATGATTGTTAAACACAAAATATCAGCATGTTTTAATCAAATGATCACTTATAAGCGTTTTTCATTCCTTATTCTTTCCCCCTTTAATTCTTCCATTTTATAGTATGTCTTTAGCGACATTGTTGTACTGTTGGCAACACAGCTGTATTGTTGCAACAGAACATAACAGAGTCTAACTGACGTGAGTCTAAGGTCTCACGGAGTCAACTGGTTGTGTTGGAATAATCTGCGTTAAGTGTCGCAACAAATATTTTTCCACATGAACAAATGAAATGTTTTCATTTAGTCAAGGATTAAATGTAAAGAAAATCGCTTAAATTTGTTATTATTTAAGCGGTTTTTTTTTCAGCTATTTTTTCCACTAAATTTTAAATCCAAGAAATCGCTTCAAAATCTCCTGATAGGACTTTCGCATGTGGTTGATGGAGAAGAACCAGGTAGAAAGACATACTTAGAAGTGGTTAACGGCCAGCATTTACGTCCACTGCGATATCAATCAATTCTACCCGGGGATCAAATATTTCCTACAGGAATCCCGAATCCAAAATAAATCTTCCTATTGCAGCCAATCTTTATATTAGAAAGTTCGGTCAAAGATATCAGAAAATGAGAGGTCAAAAACCTCTCTCTCTTTGTGGCAACAGCTATACACTAACACATAAGGTGAAAGACAGCCTCTTCTTCGTCCTCAGACTCACAGCTCTTGCAGAATGCCAAGTCTTTCGGCATGCCTACAAAATACAGTCGATTTTAAACTCTGGGTTCCGCCACTCATGGATGAAATTAACACACTCAACACGGGTAGTGTGAGAAGCTACGTTGTAGGCTTGACTAAAGGGTTATGAAGACCAAGTAATCTAGAAGCCAGAATTGAAATCAATATACGTCTGTGAGGAGAGAGAATTTTGAGCCGCCTGCATTTGGATGATTGACCGATGTGTAGAGCATCATTACATACGATATTAAATTTCTATAGGATCCGCCTGCATTTGGATGATTGACCGAGCGTCACTACATGAGATTTTAAACTTCTATAGAATTCGCCTGCATGTGGATGATTAACCGATGCATAGAACATCACTACATATGATTTTGAACTTCCGTTGAGTCCACTTGCATGGATTTTGAACTTCTGTACGGCCCGCCGATATGTGGATGATTGACCGATACGTAGGGCATCACTATATAGGATTTTAAACTTCTGTAGAATCCGCCTGCATTTGGATGACTGACTGATGCGTCAAGCGTCACTACATATGACTTTTAATTTCTATAGGGTTGATCTAGATGTGGATGATGGATTGATACGTTGAGCATCACTACATAGAATTTTAAACTTCTATAGGATCCACCTGCATATGGATGATTGACCGATACGTAGAAGCTTTAATTCATAGGATTTTAAACTTCTATAGGATCCGCCTGTATATGGATGATTGACCGACGCGTAGAACTTCACTACAGAGGATTTCGAACTTCTATAGGATCGACCCGCTTGTGGATAATAAACCGATGAGTAGAGCATCGCTACATAGGATTTTGAACTTCTATAGCATCCACCTGCATATGGATGATTGACCGATACGTAGAACATTAATTCATAGGATTTTAAACTTCTATAGGATCCGCCTGTGTATGGATGATTGACCGACGCGTAGAGCTTCACTAAAAAGGATTTCGAACTTCTATATTATCCACCCGCTTGTGGATAATAAACCGATGCGTAGAGCATCACTTCAAATGATTTTTAACTTCTGTAGGATTCACCTGCATGTGGATGATTGACAGATGCATAAAGCATCTTTACATAGGATTTTGAAATTCTATAGGATCTGCCTGCATGTGCATGATTGATCGCCACGTAGAGCATCGCTACATAGGATTTTGACCTTTTGTAGGATCCGCCTGTATGCGGATGATTGACAGATACGTTGAGCATCACTTCTGTAAGATACGCTTGCATGAAGATGATTGACCGATGCTTCAAGCATCATTACGTAGGATTTTGAATATGGCATATGGAATGCAAATGTTAGGCTTCGATGCTTGTCAATATCTTTGGAATTCCGTTGTAAATGCGAAATTAAAAATGGATGCTCTAGAGACTGTTTTTTTCCTAAGGGCAGTGGTGTTGTCGAGCCGGAACGCTCCGGAACGTCGTTCCAGTACTTCCTTTTTGGACAGAAACGCGTTCCGGAACTAAAAATGATTTCTGATAACGAGAATTGGTTGACGTTTTAAAAAAAAAAAAAAATTAAAAAGAATTGCTGATTTTTTTCTAATTTTTGACGAATTTTTATATGTATTTATATAAACAAGGGTTTGAACCGAACCCGAACCGGAACGAAAACCGGAACGAACCGGCTTGTTTTTCCGAACCGTGAACCGGAGTCCGGAACGTTTTTTTCTGCTGAACCGGAACTCGACCCGAACCGAAACAAATACGTGAACCCGATCCCGAACTACTTAAGAATTTGAGTATTTAAAACCATTTTTTTTAACTCTTTCGGCCGCGACGGGCGAAAATTGGGGGAAATCTCCCTCCCCCCCCCGTCGTCAAATTTGGGACATGAGACCAAAAAAAAGGACCCCGCCAGGATTATCATGGAAAATCACCCCCGTCGTTAAATTTGGGACATGAGACCGCTCAGAGCGGCCGCCTACCCAGGATCGGCCCTGTCTATATAATTATACATATATACGCGTTCCGGTAAAAAAAAATTAGCACAACACCACTGCCTAAGGGAGACCTCTAACATATCCTTTAAATATAAAATATTTGAAATTCGGAATTAAAACGAAATAATAATACGAGATTAACCTGTCAAAATAACACACGTGTTTTTTAATTTCATTGGCGATAGCAAGTGTTTACAATATTTACAAAGTAAATCTTATCTTCTTTTTTATATTTTTTTTATATTCTTTTCTTCGAGAGTTTATTTAATCAAAAAAAAGGCATTTAAAATATTTACAATAACAACAATAAATTCTAGAAGTTGTAGTTGTAGTTGCTGATAAGCACTTACAACACGATAATATTTTTTGTTATCTTTTGGGGTCTCAAAAATATTCATTCATAAAAATATTGTGTATTACAAATCCTATAGTTTATGTTGTTTTTTTGTCACTCATTCACTTCATCATTCATTCATTAAGATTTATCAGTCATTCATTCATATTTCAAAAGGTTATCTCAACTTGAATACCAACAAAGTTACACTGAGAAAAATTGTTAGACTTTTTCTGTCTGGGGGTTGTTCTTAAGTCGCAAGTGTATTCGAATAAGCCATAAACCACAGCAGTTCTCAAAGCCAACATAACTCAAGCCATCGGTCAAATTCAGCCTTATTTATACGCCAGAGTTATTGAAAGTTGCACATTTTGAATGCACTCCACTCAGAGCAACCGTGGCGGACGCGTACTGCGAACGTTCAGAGCTTGAATCTGTATTTTTACCAACCAACCGTTCAATATCATATTTCCCAAATTCCAGTAGGGACTTAATTTTTCTATGCATTTTTAGACTGTATTAGGATCTAGTTTTTTACCTAAATAACAATCTCTATGAAAACGTTAAAATGAAAATCATCTACAACTTTTCTGTCAAAAATGCAAGTCATCGACAAATTTACTACAAAAACTGCAAGTCATTGACAAATTTACTGTAAAGAATGCAATTCATCGATAAATTTACTACAAAAACTGCAAGTCATTGATACATTTACTGTAAAAGATGCAAGTCATTGATAAATTTACTGCAAAAATTGCAAGTCATTGATAAATTTACTACAAAAATTAAATTCATCGAAAAAATTACAACAAAAATGCAATTCACCGACAAATTTACTACAAAAAATGCAAGTCATTGATAAATTTACTGTAAAAAGTGCAATTCATCGACAAATTTACTACAAAAATGCAATTCATTGATAAATTTACTAAAAAAAATGCTATTCATCGACAAATTTAATACAAAAACTGCAAGTCATTGATAAATTTACTGTAAAAAGTGCAAGTCATCGACAAATTTTCTACAAAAAATGCAATTCATCGACAAATTTACTACAAAAAATGCAATTCACCGACAAATTTACTACAAAAACTGCAAGTCATTGATACATTTACTGTAAAAGATGCAAGTCATTGATAAATTTACCGTAAAAAGTGCAATTCATCGACAAATTTACATAAAAAATGCAATTCATTGATAAATTTACTACAAAAACTGCAAGTCATTGACAAATTAACTAAAAAAAACTGCAAGTCATTGACAAATTTACTGTAAAAAATGCAAATCATCGATAAATTTACTACAAAAATGCAATTCATTGATAAATTTACTACAAAAACTGCAAGTCATTGACAAATTTACTGTAAAAAATGCAAGTCATCGATAAATTTACTACAAAAATGCAATTCATCGATAAATTTACTACAAAAACTGCAATTCATTGATAAATTTACTGTAAAAAATGCAAGTCATCGATAAATTTTCTGTAAAAAATGCAAGTCATCGACAAATTTACTATGTTATCCTCTTTTTTTATTGGAAAATGGAAAAGCAGTATATCCAGGTATATCATCAAAAGGAACATAAGCATAATTTTCAATAGCCAGTTAGCTATTAAAGCACTGAACTCCATCGAGATAAACTCCAAGATGGTGTATAACTGGTCAGGAGTGACACAACCATCGAACTCTGCAATGAATTCTCGACTTTGGGAGTCCCTTTGAAAACCTGTAAGTTTCTAACTGATAATGCGATCGTTGATTCTGTCAATAACAGATGGTTGGCTTTGGACACGGCCAGAACGGCATTGAAAATCTGGCCAAAGAAGCACGCCCAGTATGGCTGAGGTGGGTCTTTACGGCGCATTGCATTATGGGCACACATGCATGGCACATCGGCCTTGGACACCTTGCTAATGATTTCTGAGAAGTTGCAGAGATGAGGAAAAGTAGAAGACTGTTCTTTAGCTACTGGGTACATGCCCGCCCTTGGATATGTCATGGAAGAAGAAGACATCTTGGTGTCTACTAGGTAAACGATCTGTAGGAATTGTCACGCATTGACATTGGCAGTCAGAGTTGCTTTAGCAGAAACTCCGTGTGGTTTCGGAACTAAGGGATTAATCGAAAATCTGTCCTAAGTGGCCTAAGTGTGTCTATTCAAACTCCTTGAGTGAACAGACACCCCTGACTAATTCTACAGATCATGGCAAACAAGTCTTTACATTGAGCCTAAAGTCAAGCATTATTGTTGTCAAGCATTATATGCTTGAAATGAACACTTTTATTACCTTTAGGGGAGGGTCATTATAAAATATTTGCTGCATCTAATGCAATATTTAATGTGTTATTTAAGGTGAAAGCCAAACCAGACACACAAAAACGATACGAAAATTATTATAAATGAAGGATATTTAATAAAATAAACGTTAGGTTGAGTAGAAAAGATGCATGACCTGCCATATACTGCATGCATGTCCTGCTGCTAAAACTTCAAAGGAACAAACCCAACACAAAAAAGAATTTCTTTTTGTTGAAAATTTTAAATTAAAATTTAAAAATTATATTTTGTGAGAGTGGCCCTTTTTTTGTTTAATAGCCATAAGGATATTAGAAATGAGTCTTGTTTTAAAGCCAGATAAACATGCAAAGATACTCCAAAGGAAAAAAAAAAAGAAAAAAACGTCTTAAAAGTGTTTTAAAAAAGGCTTAAAGCCTGAAAGCCTTTCAAGGATTATAACAAACAATAGCCGTGTATAATACATAACTTAACAAATATAATCGTAATGTTAATAATAAAATACAATCAAACACACATACAGAGACACACAATACATGTCCTTATTTTAAGCCCGTAGCTGTTCTGTGCTGGTGGTTTGGTTTCTTTGGCCATATGCTTAAAGGAGGCCACATACGTATTTCGTATATTCCTTCGTGTATGGCTTTGGAAATAATATGTGGCACGCGTTAAAATATAAACAGAATTTAATTCGAAATTATTTTTGTGTTTTTGCTCCGTTTTTACTCTTCTTCTTCTTGTTCTTCTTCTTCTTCTTAAAGATCAAAGCCGTCATTTGTAGATTTTAAACACACAGTCAGAGGCCAGCAAAACCATACAGGACTCCTTCAACTTTTGTTGATTTTCGTTTCATTTCGTTTGTCTGTGCATTACGTTGCATTAACGAAAAGGATCAAAAATTGAGGACAGGTGCAAATGCTGTTCTTCTTTTTTTCTTCTTTTTTTTTTTGGGGCCATTACTCTGAAAAGAAGAAGAAGAACAACAACAACAATAATACAAAAAAATTAAGTAAAAAGTAAATAAAGTTTTAAAACTTTTTAATGATCAAAACACAAACAAAATAAATGGACACTTATGTTCGATAAAGGATATGCAACACTGACAAAACTGAAGAAAGTCTTCATCAGTGGATCCATCATTACATCTTTTAGCCATTCATCAATCTCTATCAGTTCATAGATCAGTTCTTGCAACCATCAATCCATACATCAGTTCATCTACCGGCCCATCTATTAGTCCATTCATTAGTCTATTCATTAATCCAATCAATCAATCCTTAAGCCATCCATCAGTCTATCAATCAGTTCATCCATCAGTCTATTTACAAAGCAAGTCTCCATCAGTGGATCCATCATTACATCTATCAGCCATTCACCCGCCTATGCATACTCCATCTATTAATTTCTTTATCAGTTCATAGATCAGTTCTTGCAACCATCAATCCATACATCAGTTAATCCAAAAGTTCATCTATCTATCCCTTAGTCTATTCATCAATCAATTCATAACTTCATAATCCGATTAGTTCTTTCGTTAAACCATTCATCACTTTAACAATCAGTCTATTTACAAATCAATTCATCTATCAGTCCGTCCATCAGTCCATTTATTAGTCTATTCAATAATCTATTTATACCTCGCTCCATTAGTTCTTTCGTTAAACCATCCATCAGTCATCTATCAGTCTATTTACAAAGCAAGTCTCCATCAGTGGGTCCATCATTACATCTATCAGCCATTCACCCGCCTATTCATACTCCATCTATCAATTTCTTTATCAGTTCATAGATCAGTGCTTGCAATCATCAATCAATACACCAGTTCATCCATCGGCCCATCTATTCATCTATTCTATTCATTAGTCTGTTCATCAATCAATTCATACCTCGTTCCATTAGTTCTTTCGTTAAACAATCCATCAGTCTATCAATCAGTTCATCCATCAGTCTATTTACAAAACAAGTCTCCATCAGTGGATCCATCATTACATCTATCAGCCATTCACCCGCCTATGCATACTTCATCTATGAATCTCTTTATAAGTTCATAGATCAGTTCTTGCAACCATCAATCCATACATCAGTTAATCCAAAGGTTCATCTACCTATCCCTTAGTCTGTTCATCAATCAATTCATAACTTCATAACTCGATTAGTTCTTTCGTTAAACCATTCATCACTTTAACAATCAGTCTATTTACAAATCAATTCATCTATCAGTCCGTCCATCAGTCCATTTATTAGTCTATTCAATAATCTATTTATACCTCGCTCCATTAGTTCTTTCGTTAAACCATCCATCAGTCATCTATCAGTCTATTTACAAAGCAAGTCTCCATCAGTGGGTCCATCATTACATCTATCATCCATTCACCCGCCTATTCATACTCCATCTATCAATTTCTTTATCAGTTCATAGATCAGTGCTTGCAATCATCAATCAATACACCAGTTCATCCATCGGCCCATCTATTCATCTATTCTATTCATTAGTCTATTCATCAATCAATTCATACCTCGTTCCATTAGTTCTTTCGTTAAACAATCCATCAGTCTATCAATCAGTTCATCCATCAGTCTATTTACAAAACAAGTCTCCATCAGTGGATCCATCATTACATCTATCAGCCATTCACCCGCCTATGCATACTCCATCTATGAATCTCTTTATAAGTTCATAGATCAGTTCTTGCAACCATCAATCCATACATCAGTTAATCCAAAAGTTCATCTATCTATCCCTTAGTCTATTCATCAATCAATTCATAACTTCATAACCCGATTAGTTCTTTCGTTAAACCATTCATCACTTTAACAATCAGTCTATTTACAAATCAATTCATCTATCAGTCCATTCATCAGTCCATTTATTAGTCTATTCAAAAATCAATTCATACCTCGTTCCGTTAGTTCTTTCGTTAAACAATCCATCAGTCTATCAATCAGTTCATCCATCAGTCTATTTACAAAACAAGTCTCCATCAGTGGACCCGTCGTTATAACTTTTAGCCACTCACCTGTTTATTCATACTCCATCTATCAATTTCTTTATCAGTTCATAGATTAGTGCTTGCAACCATCAATCCATACATCAGTTCATCCAAAAGTTCATCTATCTGCCCATCTATTAGTCCATTCATTAGTCTTTTCAACAATCAATTCATACCTCGTTCCGCTAGTTCTTTCGTTAAACCATCCATCAGTCTATCAATCAGTTCATCTATCAGTCTATTTACAAAGCAAGTCTCCATCAGTGGAATCATCATTACATCTTTCAGCCATTCACCCGTCTATTCATACTCCATCTATTAATTTCTTTATCAGTTCAGAGATCAGTTCTTGTAGCCATCATTCCCTACATCAGATCATCCGAAAGTTCATCTATTATTCCATCTATTAATCCATCCCTTAGCATACTCATCAATCAATCACATCTAAATATTAATCAGTTCATCCATCAGTCTATTTACAAATCAATCCATCTATCAGTCAATCTATTTATTAGCTGATTCGTCAGTACATCCTCTAGTCCATTCAATTACCAGAGTTCACTCATTAGTGTATCCTTTAATTTTTCCATCAGTCTATCCATAAATCAATCTATTAGCTCATCCAGTCAATCAATCCATTATTCGATCTATTAGTTCTGGAATCAATCACATCATATCTGTCATCAATCAATTTATACATCATTTTATTAACTAATCGATCAATCAGTCCATACATTAGTTCATCCATTAGTTCATCAATCTATCCATCAATAAATCTATTCCATCAATCTATCTAATCAATCTATCCATCAACTGTTGAGAACTGTATGAGAAAGTCGATGAACTTACAGAAGGAACTGAACTGGTAACGAAGATTCAACATTCAGTGCTGCTGTACAAGACTGCAATAATCTTGTTCAAGGCAGTTTATCTTGCTTTACATCTTGTAGAAGAAAAACATTACCTCCAGACGATCCATCAGCTTCGGTAAATGCGATACTCAGATATACTATATCCAAACATACAAGTGACCTGTGACTTCGATAAGCTACTTCTGATGGTGTTTCTGAACAGGAAGCTGTTCTATAGGTGAGTGCAGCAGTGTATTCTATTCTAATACATTAGCGATCACTAAGTTAAAGAAAACGTCTGGGAGACGCGGTGTAGGGAGCGAACCTGCAGGGGTGCCGGTTCTCTGAAATACTTCTTCTGACTGATCGATTAGGTGATCAAAATCATATCAAAATTCTGTGGCCCAGGTTCGAGTGTTCTAGAACTTAATATGTCCTGAAAGAAGAATGACATCTGTCGTGATTGATAGGCTTTTTGATTGTGCATTGCGCCTTCTGGGCAAGGACAAGTATGTGTGCCAGTGGCACTTCCTCTTTCTGCAGATTTTGTGGCAATGTGAAGGAGCGGGAGTCTGCTGAAGCAAAAATTCAACGACTGCAATTGCTTTCGAGAGTTAACCTCTGCTAAAGTATCTGACATTGAACGTTTCATATCTGACCTCTGCAGGCTTGAGGCATGACTCTGATTTTATCTCTTTCTTTCCTAGTTCTTCACAGCACCCATGTTTCGTGTGTCCGTTTACGAATTTAAACCGGATTTACGGTTTAATGTCGACCATGAACGATAGAATTGAGAAGATTTTTCATGACAATTAGTTACTCTTAAAGCCTTAACCAGAAGACTGCAGAGAATTCCGAGATATCAGAGCTGACTCTGTAATCCATTAAACAGAACACACTAGTCTACGGCGACATATCCAAAATTTTGTGTTGACAAGATACTGAAGACAATAAAGGTGTCTGTAGTGGATCTTGGTGCACCAGTTGAGTGTTTGACTACAAACGTAAGCAGTTCAGGTTCGAAACTGGGTTAAGGTGAAAAATATTTTTATTGTGGCTCGTTTTTTTTTTAAGAGCTAGTTCGGACCTGGCTCAAAGTGAATGCATCTGTATGTCGAGTATGAATATCGGATTGAAGGTTTTACTGAGAGTTGTTCAGTCTAGGCTTATTAGACTGAAGGCCTGAGTTCAAACCCCAGGTCAGACATCAAAACGAAATTACGAAAATATTTCTTTGGCGACTTCCTCTCTCAGCAGATTTCTGGCAAAAACTCTGAGTGTTAAAAATAAAATTGCCATGAAAAGCTTCTCAAAAATCTGTCGTTCGGAGTCGACTTTAAACTGTAGGTCCCACCACTCATGTATAAAATTAACGCACACAACATAAGAGGTGTGAGAAGATAGGTCGTAATCCTGACTGAAGGATTGTAATGACCAATTATGTATGTATGTATAAGAACTTCTATAAACAATTTTCGATAACTATACAATCTTGCGATAACTGTAAAAATTTGTAAGAATTTTTTCGATAACTATGAAAATTATCTATAAATATATTTCGATAACTATAAAAGAATTTTTTTTATAAATTTTTCGATAACTATAAAACATTTATATAGAAATTTTTCGATAACTATACAATCTTTCGATAACTGCAAGAATTTGTACGAACTTTTTCGATAACTATGAAAATATCTATAAATATTTTTTGCGATAACAATAAAAATATTTTCTTTACAAATTTTTCGATAACTATAAAACACTTATATAGAAATTTTTCGATAACTATACAATCTTTCGATAACTGCAAGAATTTTTAAGAATTTTTTCGATAACTATGAAAATATCTATAAATATTTTTTGCGATAACAATAAAAACATTTTCTTTACAAATTTTTCGATAACTATAAAAAACTTATATAGAAATTTTTCGATAATTATAAAACATTTATATAGAAATTTTTCGATAACTATAGAATCTTTCGATAACTGCAAGAATTTGTACGAACTTTTTCGATAACTATGAAAATATCTATAAATATTTTTCGATAACAATAAAAATATTTTCTTTACAAATTGTTCGATAACTATAAAATATTTATTTATAGTAAAACCTACTGAGAAGTCCTTATGGATTCAGCTTATATGCAGGATCTGGCACGAATTGATTATCGCTTGTCCTTGCCAGAATAGCTACTTATCTGGTTACCTTTTTACCTTCATTCTTAAAGCCTAACCAAGTCGTTTTCAACCCGGCTTTTTCATTTCGTACTGACATTATAATTTAATTTCGTTGCCAAAAAATTCCAGCCAAAAAAAATCGCTTTATTTTTTGGCAATTGCGTGTAATTTTATTGCTTTTCTTAAACAAAAAAAAAAACAAAAAAAAAAACGATGGTCGTTCGTTCATTTGTTCGTTCGCTATTGTGTTTATTTGTGTGAAGCATCTGAGAGTTTCTCTCTGTCGGCAGGATTATTAAGGAGATCGTAAAATTTGCAGTTCGTTTGTTGTCCTTAAAACAAAAAGCAGCGACTAAACCAAATAGTGAGGAAGAGAGTAAGAGAGTGCGTGGAGTAAAGGTAGAAAAATTTTTAAGTATTTTGGCCAGGATAATACTGTTAAGGCTTAAGCTATAAAACTTAATATTATTGTCCATTTTATCTTTCGTGTAGATCTTTACGAGTTTAGAGCATTCCGTTTTCTTCTCATCCTTCTTGGCTTAAAAAGTTTCCAATTGCCAATTAAAGTCAGTTGCTTAAGATCATTGACTTTTGTCAGGCAATACTTATTTTTTAGGTTTATAATATTGAGTTTTAAGTTAGGTAATGTCCTTTATGGGCCCCATTATTATTCCTACTTATTATTCGTACATTATTGGCAATTGTCATTATTTTGATTGTAATTGTGTAAAGAAAGACAGACAGAGACAGAGAGAGAGAGAGAGAGAATCTTATAATTTTGGAAAATTACTTTTTTAACCCAGTAAAAGTTTAAGATTTTTGTATAACAAGTATCATAAACTGATTTTGAAAAGCCTCTAAATCAGGCTTCTTGTATATCTAGCAGAGATTTAAATGTCCAGAATTTTTTAAATTTGTAAGACTAGACAAAAAAAAATTGGTCTTGGACACCTCGCGAATTATTTCTGCAGAAGTTGTGGAGGATGAAACTATTCTTCACCTACTTTGCACATGTCCGGCACTTGGTCGGAGGAGAAAGAAACCCATGAGTGCCTACCAGAGATCAGCAACGAGTATTCAAAACGATGAGTAGATTCGAGTCATACTTATTATTTCTGATACTTATACGCATTCATACTTATTTTAATATGATACTCATACTACTCATACTCAAAGTTGGAAGTACTCGTCGTATTCATACTTAATAATACGCATGATGTTATTGACTTCTACTCGTCTCTACTTAACATTTACACGAAGCACAAAATAAGTATGATTCGCGTACGAACACTACTATACTCACAAGAAGATTGTGTGTATGCTTTGCTTGTTGTCTTTGTCTTTCCTTTCTTCTTTGTTTGTATATGCAACAATAACAAAGGCTGTAAATTTTGATGAATGATTCGAGCCACTCGAATCACTTATAAGTATTATAAGTATTTTTCTAAACTTATGAATCAGAATGAATAGGCGTATGAATCAAACACATTTCGAATGTTGTGAGTTTGATGTCAACGTTGTACTCATACTCATTGTAACCCATACTTATAAATCAATGCTGTAGCGAGTACGAATGAATCAGAGTAGTTGAATTTTAATTCTGTTGATTCACTCATACTCAAAATTGCATGAGTGCTTATGAGTAGCTGAAAAACGATTCATTGCTGATCTCTGGTGCCTACTACATGGAGGACCTAGATGAACTGTCATGCGTGGATATTGGCAGTCTAAGTCGCTTCATCGGAAGCTCCGAGTGGTTCCTAGAATAGGGGAGAGTATGAAACTGTGGTATCACAATGGGCCCTGTATGCGGCCTAAGTGTGTCCGCTCATCGGGTGGACAGCCACTTCTACCTACCTACCTACCTAAGACTAGACAAAATCGATTTTTTGTATTCATTAGAATACTTTAAACCCATATTCTTATCAAGCGTAACAAACACAGCCCGTTTGAAATATAAAAAAACATATTGAAATCTGTTACAGTTATCGAAATCTTTAGAACAAAAAGGACTAAATTATTGCATATCGATAAATTTTTAGTCGTTAGTTCTGATTTCGATTATCAAAGTACGTAGAAAAATATTTTCAAATTATTGCAAATTTTATTATTGTAAAATTATGGAAAGATTTTTCATTTATCGATAATTTTGATTTATCGATAAATTTTCAGTTATCGATAAAACTCAGTTATACCGTAATTTTTATTAAATACTAAAAATTTGTATTTAAAAAGTTATCGATTAATTGTCAGTTATCGAAAGTTTGAAATTGCAATGTTGTTTAGTTTACAGTTATCGAAAAAATTTCAGCCTTAGTAGCGTTCAATTAATATTTTAAAAGCATTAATTTTTAGTTTTTCAATAAATTTTCAATTTTAAGAATTTTGATTTATCGATTAATTTTCTGTTACCAATAAAAATCATGATTATATGGTAGTGTTCAATATATGTTCAAAAATGTAAAAAAAAAATTGTTTAAAGTTATCGATTAGTTTTCAGTTATTGAAAGTTTGGATTTGAATTGTTGTTTTATTTACAGTTATCAAAAAAATTTGGACTTTAGTAGCATTAAATTAATATCTAAAATGTGTTAATTTAAAAATTCTTAAATTTTCGATAAATGTTCAATAATCGATAAATATTAATTTGTCTATTAATTTATAATTATCAAAAAAAAAGTACGAATCTTTGTTTACAAAATTTAAATTATCGATTATTTTTCAGTTATCGAAAGTTTAGTTTTGATAATTTTCCATTATTGATTAATTTAATCAATAAATATTAAAATGGTGGTTTAAAAATTTTAAGTTATGGTAAAATCTTGGTTATCAATTAATTTTCAGTTATCGATTAGATTAGTTTAGATTTGATAATTTACAATAATGATTAATTTAATTATTAAATATTGAAATATGTTGCTTTAAAAATTTAAAGTTATCGTAAAATCTTGGTTTAAGTTATCGATTAATATTCAGGTATCGAAATAATTCTAAATTTTATAGTAATATTGTGCCATATTACTGAAAACTATATAACTTTGTAATATTTTTTAATTTTTTCTATGTAATCGAAAATTTATCGATTTTTTAAATGAATGAAATTTTAAATCGAGAAATTAAATAATTAAATTAATTAATAAAATAATAATGCAACATAAAGAGACAAAATTCAAATTATTGAATTATATTATCGAAATCAATTTAAAATTATCGAATATATTAAGTTTTCAAAATTATCAAAATTGAAAAAATTTTGTGAAAAATTTTGTGTTATCGAAATACTCAATTGAATGTTTTCTTTATTTTTGGATTGAAATATAAACAAGGTTGTGTAGTTTCTTATTTTCTTAAAATATTGTAGAAATTAAATTTTTTTTTTTATCAATAATTTCCTAAAATGATGACTCTAGAATTGATTTCGTAGCATTTAATGTGAAATCTTCTTTTTATAAGTGTTAACAAAAATGTTTGCTGGGTTATATATAACATTTTAATATGAATTTATAACTTTATGATTTCCTTTTGACACTTAAGTGCCATCATAATTAAGGAATAAACGTTGTGATAAGAGTAACATGATTTTTAATGGAATAAATATCCAAAACGAATTAAAATTTCAATAAAAATCCATAAAGAGTTGACGGCTTTTCATAATTTTTTATTATTTTTTTTTTTTAATTTACTAAGCAAATGATAATTTTATTTTGTATTATAATTTCGTTTCATATTTAATATTTATTTTACAAAAACCTTGAAAAAAACAAACAAACAAAACTGAATTGTTTCCCCTTTTTTTTTATTATTTTCTTAAACTGGGGCAACATGCACAACCCAATAGTAAATATAAAATAACAACAACAACAGTAGCAACCATTAATAGAGGCAATAATTTCTAAATGCGCAATAATGGCGATCAGTAAAACTAATACAACAAAAACAACTACAACAACAATAATAAAAGAAATCGCAACACGCAATTGCATATTTTAAATTAACAACAACAACAACAGCAATAATAACAATAATAACAACAGTACTGTACTATAAAATATTCTCAATTTTATTACTACTCCCTCTCCCATACACATACTCTTACACCACCTACTTATATAGTGTATAATGGGGTGAGAGATTGAATAAGTACAGCTAAGCTTTACTTAAACTGCTGTTAAGCAAACGTATACGTACTCAATAATTAAATTAAATAGTTATACTAAAATAATACAAGAGAGAGAGAGAGAGAGAGTGTGTGTGTATGTTAAGAGAGCATTAAATAGTAAAATGATTTACGGAAATGTTTAGTACGAAAAAAGCTTTTTTTTTTCTATGCTTGTGTTGAGTAATAAAAATATTTAATAAGCGTTTTAATAATTAAGGGTGACCAGATGCTATTTATAAGAGAAATTTCGAAATTTGTAAACCATTCAATAATTTTGATTTCAAAAATCCTGTGATTTAACGAAGAACAATAGAGACTCTATATCATTAATTTAAATAAAACTCTAATTGTGTGGTAGATATCATTGAAGTTTTTGATTCCTTTGAAAAATTTCATTATTATTGATGCCTTTATGTTCGTTCAAATATCCGCAATTTTTGTATAGTCATTGAAAAATTTTCTATAGAAATGTTTTATAATTATCGAAAAATTTCTATAGAAATGTTTTATAATTATCGAAAAATTTCTATAGAAATATTTTATAGTTATCGAAAAATTTCTTTATAAATGTTTTATAGTTATCGAAAAATTTGTAAAGAAATTGTTTTTATTGTTATCGAAAAATATTTATAGATATTTTCACAGTTATCGAAAAAGTTCGTACAAATTCTTGCAGTTATCGAAAGATTGTATAATTATCGAAAAATTTCTATATAAATGTTTTATAGTTATTGAAAAATTTCTATAAAAATGTTTTATAGTTACCGAAAAATTTGTAAAGAAAATGATTTTATTGTTATCGAAAAATATTTATAGATATTTTTATAGTTATCGAAAAAGTTCGTACAAATTCTTGCAATTATCGAAAGATTGTATAGTTATTGAAAAATTTCTATATAAATGTTTTATAGTTATCGAAAAATTTCTAAAGAAAATTCTTTTATAGTTATCGAAATATATTTATAGATAATTTTCATAGTTATCGAAAAAATTCTTACAAATTTTTACAGTTATCGCAAGATTGTATAGTTAACGAAAAATGTTTATAGAAGTTCTTATACATACATACATAATTGGTCATTACAACCCTTTAGCCAGGATTACTACCTAGCTTCTCACACCACTTGTGTTGTGTGCGTTAATTTTATACATGAGTGGCGGGACCTACAGTTTAAAGTCGACTCCGAACGACATATTTTTGAGAAGCTTTTCATGGCAATTTTATACAGTCTCAAAGTTTTTGCCAGAAATCTGCTGAAAGGAAGTCGCCAAAGAAATATTTTCATATTTTCGTTTTGATGTCTGATCTGGGGTTTGAACTCGGGCCTTCAGTCTAATAAGCCAATACACTACCTACTAGACTACGGCGACTCCAAGTTCTTATAGTTATCGAAAAATGTCTATAGTTATCGAAATATTTCTAAAGAAAAACTTCTATAGGAATAGAAATTTTGTGAAGAATTTTTTTCTTCATTTCTAAAGAATTTTTTATAGCTATCGAAATGTTTATAGTTATCGAAAAATTTCTATAAAAATTGTTAAAGTTATCGAAAGATTTTTTTGGAAATTTTATTAGCTATCGAAAAGATTACAAAAAATGTTTATGCTTATTGGAGGATTGTATAGTTATCGAAAAATTTATATAGAAATTTGTATAGTTATCGAAAAATTACTATAGAAATTTTTATAGTTATCGAAAAATTACTATAGAAATTTTTATAGTTATCGAAAAATTACTATAGAAATTTGTATAGTTATCGAAAAAATATCTATAGAAATTTGTATAGTTATCGATAAATTTGTATAGTTATCGATAAATTTCTATAGAAATTTGTATTACTACAGAAATTGTAAATTACTACAGAAATTTTTATAGTTATCGGAAAATTACTATAGAAATTTGTATAGTTATCAAAAAAATATCTATAGAAGTTTGCATAGTTATCGAAAAAATATCTATAGAAATTTGTATAGTTATCGATAAATTTCTAAAGAAATTTGTATTACTACAGAAATTGTAAATTACTACAGAAATTTTTATAGTTATCGAAACATTACTATAGAAATTTGTATAGTTATCATAGTTATTTGTATTTGTATAGTTGCATAGTTATCGAAATAATATCTATAGAAATTTGTATACTTATCGATAAATTTCTATAGAAATTTGTATGATTATTTTGTAGTTAATGGAATACCTTTTATGGAATTTGTTACAGTTATCGATGAATTTTATAAGTTAAAGTTATCGAAAAATTGATATATATAACTTAATACAGGAAAAGGATACTCTTTTTCTACAGTCTACAATTATCGCACATTTTGCTGCAGACATTTTAAAGCTACCGAAAAAATTAATTTTGAGTTATCGAAATTTGTGAAAATGTTTTTTTTTTTGATTTATCGTAAAATAACACACTTATTGAAAGTCTTTCTATAAAAATTTTAAATTTATATCAAAAAATATCTGATAAAAATTTATTTCTTTCGAATAAATGTTATCGAAATATTTTCAATTTTTAATATAATTTCCTTAACGAAAGAAAATTGGTTTAATTCCGTTCTGAAGGAAAGCTTAACAATTGAATCACAAATCCTTTGAGTCTTCAATCTTGCCCCTAACCCTTAATGACATTCTTGTTTTTCAATTTAAGATGCCTGCAAATTTCGTATTTTTTTTTTGTCAAATTCTCTCTACGTTGCTTTAGATTGACCACCATTATGCATTCTGGTTGCATGAATTAGAAAAAAAATTTCCACATTTTTTCATAGTCTGGCCGATTGCAAAAGGAAACGAATGAAGAAAATAAACAAACAGAGAGAGATAAACGGACAGACAGATGGAAAAACGCATAATGGACATTCTCTTCTTCTTCCACTTGGTTCATGATGATGGATGAATAACTGAGTGGACGAATGTATGGATAGCTGATGATGACTGTTATGTGATGACGTCTCTACATATGATAGATATTGCAGGCCATCCATCCATCCATCCATCCGTAGTCTTTGTTGGTGGTCATATTGCCAAGGCTATACATGTGTATGTGTACGTACGTACGTACGTATGGGTTATAGATGGCCGGAACGATGAAAAATGCCTGTGTTATAAATGGTGCTTCTTATTGTTATTGTTGCTGTTTTTGTTATTCATATTTCCATTTCCATATACATACATCGACATCAACATCGTCTTCGTCATCGTCATCGTCATCGTCATCTACACATGCATTTAACCCAAGCCATACCTACTTTGACTTGCACATGCAAACGTAATCGGTCGGTCTTTAATTTAACCCAGACGGTTTTGGATTGGGCAATAGAGTCCAGCCAGAGTCTAGCGATAGATTTTTTTTGTTTGTTTTCCCTTTTTCTGTTGTTTGCATTTATTTTTCTTTATATTGTTGTTGTTATTGTTATTGTTACTGTTGTTTTTTGCTGTTGCTATAGTTGTATTGTAACATACAAAACAATCCATTCTTTGCGGCATAAAAGTGTCTATGCAATGCATACAATACAGTTGAAGTATAGTTGCCATAGTTGCTGTTGTTGTTATTGTTCTGTTTGGGTGCTACAAACGGGTGTACCACGAAAAGCAAAAATCCAGAGTAAACAACCATTTATCAAAGTTATGAAAAACCATAGAAATGGTTTACTTATCAAAAGAATTTCTATGATAGTTGGCAGTTATCGAAAAAAATTGTCTGAAAACATAAATGGAGTTATCGAAAAGTTGTTACACATAGATTTTAAAACATACATATAGAAATCTTTATTATAAAAATTGTTTTTTTCGATAACAGTAAATTTGTGTTTTTCGATAACAAAAAATTTTGAATTTTCGATAACAAAGAATTGTATTTTTCGATAACAAAAAATTTTTGTTTTCCTATAACAAGATAACAAGAAAATTTAATTTGTTCGATAACAATAAATTTGTGTTTTTCGAAAACAAAAAACTTTGATTTTTCGATAACAAAGAATTGTATTTTTCGATAACAAAAAATTTTTGTTTTTCGATAGCAAAAAATTTTTGTTTTTTGATAACAAGATAACAAATAAATTTGTGTTTTTCGAAAACAAAAAATTTTGATTTTTCGGTAACAAAGAATTGTATTTTTCGATAACAAAAAATTTTTGTTTTTCGATAACAAGATAACAAGAAAATTTAACATGTTCGATAACAAGATAACAAGAAAATTTAATTTTTCGATAACAATAAATTTGTGTTTTTCGATAAAAAAAATTTTGATTTTTCGATAACAAAGAATTGTATTTTTCGATATCAAAAAATTATATTTTCGAAAAAAAAAAATTTCATTTTTCGATAACAAAAAATTTTGATTTATCGATTACAAAGAATTGTATTTTTCGATAACAAAAAATTTTTGTTTTTCGATAACAAGATAACAAGAAAATTTAATTTTTCGATAACAATAAATTTTTATTTTTCGATAACAAAAAATTTTGATTTTTCGATAACAAAGAATTGTATTTTTCGATAACAAAAAACTTTTGTTTTTCGATAATAAGATAGCAGGAAAATTTGATTTGTTCGATAACAATAAATTTGTGATTTTCGATAACAAAAAATGTTGATTTTTCGATAACAAGGAATTGTATTTTTCGATAACAAAAAGGTTTTGTTTTTCGATAACAAGATAACAAGAAAATTTAACATGTTTGATAACAATAAATTTGTGTTTTTCGATAACAAAAAATTTTGATTTTTCGATAACAAGGAATTGTATTTTTTGATAACAAAAAATTTTTGTTTTTCGATAATAAGATAGCAAGAAAATTTGATTTTTCGATAACAAGATAACAAGAAAATTTGAGTTTTCGATAACAATAAATTTCTATTTTTCGATAACCAAAAATTTGATTTTTTGATAACAAAAAATTTCTACTTTTCGATGGCTGCTAATAAAATTTACACAGCTTCAGTATTCAGTATTAAATTGTATTCAATCATTTATTATAAAAACTACAACAACAATCGATAACAAATAATATTTTTTCGATAACCTAAAATTTTGATTTTTGATGTGATAGGGACGAAGGCTTATAACTCTGAAAGTGGCTCATATCATGGAAGTCTCCATTTTTCAAAATAGGACAAATGACAATAAGGTTCACATCGTTCGCCTTACTTCTTCTAGCCAATTGCTGCAAATAAGTTGCGCCTATCAGCTCTTTACCACCGACCTTAACCCGACACCAAAATTTTAGGAGGCCTTCCCGTGGGACACTTGCTGTATCTCCGTTATTTGGCAAGATACGAAAATTCCGACAATTTATGACGTGTATACACGTCATGTCCCCCCAGAAACCCTTGTTATGACGTCTATAGACGTCAGTGTCCGTCAAAGGGTTAAACAACCTAGCGAGCAGGCCATTATTCCGAGCCTTGTTGGCCTCTTACTAAATGGTTGCTCACCTTAACGATACTGGGAAACAATACTTTCTCGAACGACTTTCGCATTGAAATCTCAGAGAAAGATCTTGATGGCATGGACCTGGCGTTACTCGAGTTTGAACTTGGCGTAAAAAGCATCTATAAACGCATGGTCCTCTTCTTTCGCCAGGAATTAGGAGCAAATCTAGCTAATATTGCTGAATTTAGTTCTGGATTGCGGTTAATCTTTGGGAATTTTCCCCTTTCTGTAGGTTAGGTTAGGTTAGAGGACGTGTCAAGTACTGTGACAACTGTGACAAGTACAGTACCCGGAGGTCGAATTGACCCATTGTACAACGTCTTAGCTTCTCACACCACTCGTGTTGTGTGCGTTAATTTTTATACATGAGTGGCGGGATCTACAGTTTAAAGCCCACTCCGAACGACAGATTTTTGAGAAGCTTTATGGAAATCGGGCCTTCAGTCTAATAAGCCAATACACTACCTACTAGACTACGGCGACTCCAAGTTCTTATTGTTATCGAAAAATTTCTATAGTTATCGAAATATTTCTACAGAAAAAGTTCTATAGGAATAGAAATTTTGTGAAGACATTTTTTTCTTCATTTCTAGAGAATTTTTTATAGTTATCAAAATGTTTATAGTTATCGAAAGATTTCTATAGAAATTATTATAGTTATTGAAAAAATTCCATAGAAATTTTATTAGCTATCGAAAAGGTTCCAAAAAATGTTTATGCTTATTGGAGGATTGTATAGTTATCGAAAAATTACTACAGAAATTTTTATAGTTATCGAAAAATTACTATAGAAATTTGTATAGTTATTGAAAAAATTCTTTAGAAATTTGTATTGTTATAGAAAAATTACTACAGAAATTTTTATAGTTATCGAAAAATTACTACAGAAATTTTTATAGTTATCGAAAAATTACTACAGAAATTTTTATAGTTATCGAAAAATTACTATAGAAATTTGTATAGTTATCGAAAAAATATCTATAGAAATTTGTATAGTTATCGATAAATTTGTATAATTATCGATAAATTTCTATAGAAATTTGTATTACTACAGAAATTGTAAATTACTACAGAAATTTTTATAGTTATCGAAAAATTACTATAGAAATTTTTATAGTTATCGAAAAATTACTATAGAAATTTGTATAGTTATCAAAAAAATATCTATAGAAATTTGTATAGTTATCGATAAATTTCTATAGAAATTTGTATTACTACAGAAATTGTAAATTACTACAGAAATTTTTATAGTTATCGAAAAATTACTATAGAAATTTTTATAGTTATCGAAAAATTACTATAGAAATTTGTATAGTTATCAAAAAAATATCTATAGAAATTTGTATAGTTATCGATAAATTTCTATAGAAATTTGTATTACTACAGAAATTGTAAATTACTACAGAAATTTTTATAGTTATCGAAAAATTACTATAGAAATTTTTATAGTTATCGAAAAATTACTATAGAAATTTGTATAGTTATCAAAAAAATATCTATAGAAATTTGTATAGTTATCGATAAATTTCTATAGAAATTTGTATTACTACAGAAATTGTAAATTACTACAGAAATTTTTATAGTTATCGAAAAATTACTATAGAAATTTTTATAGTTATCGAAAAATTTCTATAGAAATTTGTATAGTTATCAAAAAATATCTATAGACCTACAGTTTAAAGTCGACTCCGAACGACAGATTTTTTTGAGAAGCTTTTCATGGCAATTTTATTTACTCTCAGAGTATTTGCCAGAAATCTGCTGAGAGGAAGTCGCCTAAGAAATATTTTCATATTTTCGTTTTGATGTCTGACCTGGGATTTGAACTCGAGCCTTTCGTCTAATAAGCCAACACACTATCTACTAGACTACAGCGACTTACCCTCTTTGTTAATTACACAAATGAAGTTTTGCCGTAGCCATTATAAATCCCTTTCAGCTATGTACACTGCGTGTCCCAAAGGATGTCTTTAAATTTGGTCTTTCTTTTAGAACCTTGTCATTCTTATAGCCCTGGTGGTTAATGCCCGCCATGGAGAGTTTTATAAAGAGTTTCGCAACAACCACTAACGATGAAATAGCTCCCCTTGAGGGCAAACTCTGCTGGTCCAAAATTTTATTACAGCGTTCCCTGCATTTATTTCTTCTGAATGGTTATATAGGACCTCTGTTATCCATTAGGGAATGCCATAGGACTTGTATGTCTTCTTTTCCATGCCCTATATACGCATTTGGTGACATCATAGATTTTCCCACCCTGTATGCCTGTTGTTTAGGATACGATGGCAGCCGTTGTAATACTCCATGAACGATATGAGGATAGTTTGGCTTCAAAGAGTAAGTCTTTCAGAAACGCTGCTGTAAACATTGATGCCCTCCAAGGTGAATCAGTTTATGATGTGCATCCCCTTTACATCACATGTTCAACCACCCTGTATTACATAAAAACTACGGTGAAGGCTTACAAAGTCTCTAAGTAATGCCTGGACGTTTTTTTGTTTCTTCTTTCCTTTTCTTTTCAAAACTACTAGAGGCGAATGACTGCAACAGAAAGAGAAGCAAGAGTTTGTAGGTGACTATGTGGCATAGGAGTTGAACACACACACTTAAGTGTGGGTTGCATGCAACCAACATAAGTTACTAGAACAACACTTCATCCACCACCACCACCACCGTCAGTACCAACAATGCATAAAAAAGGGAATTTCTGTTTTTGTTTGGTACTCGGTTTTGTTTTTGTTTTCTTTTGTTTCTGTTTGTGCTTTTTGTAAAGCCGTTCCCGAGCCTTAGCTGCTGTTTGATGTTTTATGATAAGCTTGCTTACATGCCTGCCTGGTGGTGTTGTCGTCGTCGTCGTCGTCGTTGTATGCTTTGTGTCCATAAATTGCATTAGCATTGTTGTTATGTTTGTTGTTTTTGTTTTGTGCATATTTTTTGTTTTTGTTGCTTTTGACTATGTTAACCAAAAGTCATGCGACAGTGGCAGTGGCAGTAGCATTTGTTGCAGCAACAATAAAATGCTATTTTTTGCATGCCGGCCTGCCTGCCTGCCTGCATGTCTCTGTTGATTGGTTGAAATTCTTTGCAATTTTAGGGTCTGAGGCGATATGCTACAACAAAATGGTTGTACACAGTATATGCTGCAAGTGTGGCAAGAATAAAAAAAATGCAACAACAACTCGTTTTTTAATTTTTATTGCAATTTTAATTTCAATTTTTTTTTTTTTTGAGCATAAACACCCTCGGAAAACCAGTAACGTTTTAGTGCTGATGCAAGCAAGAGACGGAACTAAAAAGAAAATGAAATCCACTGCACACCCTGTTTCCCATGCAAAAAATTTCGAAATAATTCTCGTGCAATGGTGTGACAGCACCTTGCAGTCCTCCTGATCTTCTTTAAAATGAATCTCATTGCGTTTAAGCCTACGATTGGTACACAATTGTCAGCCTAAGTTATGTGGGGAGAAAAATTCCTATGAAATCTGTTACAAAAAATTTTATTCCTGTACTACGTGCAGCATAATCGACGAAGCTCTTAATTTCATGTAATGTTTGAGGCATGCTTTCAAATTGAATACTCAGATGCAATGGTGTTGTCGAGCCGGAACGCTCCGGAACGTCGTTCCGGTACTTCCTTTTTGGACAGGAACGCGTTGCGGAACTAAAGACGATTTCTGATAACGAGAATTGGATATGATTTTCGTTTCCTTTCCTTTTTATGCTATATACAGGGCCGATCCTGGCGACGGGCGAAAATTGGGGGAATCTCCCTCCCCCCCGTCGTCAAATTTGGGACATGAGACCTAAAAAAAACGCCGCCGCCAGGATTATCATGGAAAATCACCCCGTCGTTAAATTTGGGACATGAGACCGCACAGAGCGGCCGCCTACCCAGGATCGGCCCTGTCTATATAATTATATATACGCGTTGCGGTAAAAAAAAATTAGCACAACACCACTGCTCAAATGTGGTGATTTGAACTACAAACTCTTCTAAAGAGAAGCTACAGGCTTCACAATAAATCAAATCAAATTAAATCCACTTTCGTATCAGGACGGATGTAGGATGTTGGCTGTGTGGTTGCTACGAGCTATATTAACTTCTTCGTATCACTGACTCATTGGTACATTGGGCTTTTGGATGAAAGAATAAAAGTTCCCACGTCCTCTGTGTTTTCTTTGGTAAACATGTGAGAAAATTATGTCTTTCGCGGCACGACTTTAAAAAAAATTTGAATTTTCGATATCAAAGAATTGTATTTTTCGATAACAAAAAATGTTTGTGTTTCGATAATAATATAACAAGAAAATTTAATTTTTCAATAACAAAAAATTTTTACTTTTTCGATAACAAAAAATTTTTTCACTTTTTGATAACAAAAAATTTGTACTTTTCGATAGCTGCAAATAAAATTTACACCGCCTCAGGAAAATGTATTCAATCATTTGTTATAAAAACAACAACAGCAATCGATAACAAAATATATTTTTTTTCTATAACTGACTCATTGGTACATTGGGCTTTTGGATGAGAGAATAAAAGTTCTCACGTCCTCTGTGTTTTCATAAAACATGATAAACATGCGAGAAAATTAAGCCTTCCGCGGCACGACTTTACAAAAAATTTTTTTGTTTCGATAACAATATAACAAGAAAATTTAATTTTTCGATAACAAAAAATTTTCATTTTTCAATAACAAAAAATTTTGATTTTTTGATAACAAAAAATTTTTACATTTTCGATAAGAAAAAATTTTTCACTTTTTGATAACAAAAAATTTGTACTTTTCGATAGCTGCAAATAAAATTTACACCGCTTCAGGAAAATGTGTTCAATCATTTGTTATAAAAACAACAATAACAATCGATAACAAAAAATATTTTTTCGACAACTGACTCATTGGTATATTGGGCTTTTGGATGAAAAAATAAAAGTTCTCACGTCCTCTGTGTTTTCATAAAACATGGTAAACATGCGAGAAAATTATGTCTTCCGCGGCACGACTTTATAAAAAAAATTCTGAATTTTCGATAACAAAGAATTGTATTTTTCGATAACAAAAAATTTTTGTGTTTCGATAATAATATAACAAAAAAATTTAATTTTTCGATAACAATAAATTTTTGTTTTTCGATAACAAAAAATTTTGATTTTTTGATAACAAAAAATTTTGATTTTTCGATAACAAAAGTTTTTTTTGTTTCGATAACAATATAACAAGAAAATGTAATTTTTCGATAACAAAAAATTTTTACTTTTTCGATAACAAAAAATTTTTTCACTTTTTGTGAACAAAAAATTTGTACTTTTCGATAGCTGCAAATAAAATGTATACCGCTTCAGGAAAATGTATTCAATCATTTGTTATAAAAACAACAACAACAATCGATAACAAAAAATATTTTTTCGATAACTGACTCATTGGTATATTGGCCTTTTGGATGAAAGAATAAAAGTTCTCACGTCCTCTGTGTTTTCATAAAACATGGTAAACATGCGAGAAAATTAGGTATTTCGCGACACGACTTTTATAGCAACTCAGTGATTTGGAGAAGGCTAAGACCATCAGCAACTTTCGCTATCACTGCCCAGTAGACAATTCGCAGCCAGAGACAATTCGTATTAGAATTTAGAAGAGCAAAAATTATTCAGCGACTTCTGACAATTCCTATGCAATCGTATACAATTATTTAAAACTTGTTCCCGTTTATTTTTATATAATTCGGAGATGTAATCATAATCTTAATGAAATTTACATGAGATAAACGTAATGAACACAATCATCTCTCGAATTCCAAAACCATTTGGGATGTACCACTAATTGATCATATTAGGGTACCATTGGACTACGATTCTCATAGAGCTTAATGCTTTGACCACAGCCCAATTTTCAGCAATTATCCATCATTCTCTGTGGAGTTCAAGTAATAATTTAAAAGTTTCCATAGCTTTATAATAGTTGTGCCGAATCTATCAAACACTGCAACGTTTGGAGCATAACTTTTTTGGTAGTGAGGGGCACATATCTAATCCATCGTCCGATTTCTAATGTTTGGCTAATGTAAGTACCACGATCACCAGTATCGTATATTGTGTATTCTGTTAAACACATAACATTGCTCTGTTAATATTAACATTTGAGTTTTTGTTGAATTTATTTTCACACACATACACACACACACATATAAAGTATGAGAGGTTTTTGTCAGCTAGAATCGTTTGTATACGTAATCATTTAGTCGTTCGTTCGTTCAAATAACAAAGAAGTATGTAATTCTCATTTAATTCATAACTATTTAATAATAAGTAAATTATATCGCATTTGGAGGGTGGGTGGTGGTGGCAACTTGAAACTTCACCAATCCATACCATACTCAATACATTTCCACTCGGAAGCATTCTTGCAAGGTAACTGGTCCGCCTAGAAACCTAATACTCGCTACTCTGTTTTCTAAAGGGTCCGCCAAATAATTTTTTTTTTTGAAAATGCTTTAAAAAAAAACTACTGAATATTTTCTCAAATTTCTTTTTTTATTTGAAAGTACAATCCTTCCGGTTAATAATGGAAAATAATTTCATTCAAATGGCTGCCTCGGCTGGCCATGCAGTAGCCTACACGATCGGCTACAATTTTTAAGCACATTATCGATTGTGTGCAGCTCTGTATTTCACCAATGGCTTCACGAATATTGTCCCTTAAAGCGTCAATTGTCTCTGGCTTGTCGGCGTAACACTTATCTTTGACGGCACCCCACAAATACTAGTCCAACGGTGTCAAATCGCAGCTCCGAGGTGGCCAAACAACATCAAGCTCTGCGGCTGATAATGCGATCTTCAAAAACAGAGCGCGCAAAACATCGAGTGTAGCTTCGGCTGTGTGGCACGTAGCGACAATTTTTTTTTTGTGAACAAAAATTTGTTCAACATAGCCCGATAAAGATCGCCATTGACTGTAACGGCCACTCCTTGCTCATTTTCGAAAAAAAATGGCCCAATTATGCCTCTGGACCAAAATCCGCACCAAACAGTGACTCGTTTTGGGTGCGTCGGCTTTTCAATGTATGCGTGCGGTTTTTCTGTGTCCCAAATGCGACAATTTTGCTTGTTTGCATACCCGCCAAGGTCAAAATGAGCTTCATCTGAAAAGATGATTTATTTTTTTGCCAAAATCGGCAAAATCAGCGTTGTTCAAGCGTATACACAACCATATTCGTTCAGCGGAAGGATAAAACTAATTATCTGTCAAATCAAACATGAGCTAAGTGTTACCATTCACGAAATAAGCACTAGTTGAAAAAAAAACGTTAGATGGCGCACCCGATATAACGGTGGCGGGTACCATGAGTTCATTACAACTCATTCCCACACAATTCGCTGATCTGTCACTGATGTCAGTAGCCCGTGGAGATCCGTTTTTCATCCAGCAATTCAAGCAAAAATTGCATTTCTCTTGAATATTGAATCGGAATTGTAATGATGGTAGAATCACGCTCAAGATGACCTTTTTCAATGCGATAATTGGAACCTGATCACCTCTTTTTATGACAGTAACAGCAAATTCTGTACACCCAGCATAGATGCGAGTAGTAGGTAGCCTGTATCCCCTATGTAAAGATGTCCACCGAGGTCGCAGTGACCTTAAGCTTCCCTCTATCCAATTTCAGAGCAAAGTGCGCTCTCCTACTTACTTACTCAACTTAATCAGTCATTAATACCCTTTAGTCAGAATTATAATGTTGCTTCTCACACCATCCATGAACGGGATCTACAGTTTAAAATCGATTTCAAACGCCAGTTTTTTTGGAAACTTTTCATGGCAGAATTTTTTCCAGAAGACAGCTGAGATGAAATCGCTGAGACAAATATTTTTGTTATTCTTTCGCTTTGTTCGAGCTGTCTAGAGCTGCGATTTGAACCACTGGTTCGTGTCTAATAACACGCTACCTAGTAAACTACTAGGACTCCAAGTCCAACCTCCTTTCGACAGATGTTTCTTCACGTTGTATGTTAAAAATTTCCTCATCTTTCCTTTCAAAAGGCTCCTGTAGAAACAAAAACATGGACTCGTACAAGTAAAGGTCATCTGAGCTTCTCTTTCCTTTCAAAATGCTCCTGTAGAAACGAATACATGGACTGGTACAAGTGAAGGTCATCTTAGCTCCTCTTTTCGCATACCATCCGATTTTATTTGTGCACCCCATGCGCCTCATAACAATATCATAGGACTCCTACCTTATGGACCGGCGTTCGTAAACAACTTTTGTACGAGGTCGGGAATTTAATCGATTTAATCTTTACTTTGGCATGGTGGGCCTGAATTATTTTGGACAACCGGTGTCCAGTTACTTGGGGATATTGTGCCATCACTCGCGTTACGTTTAATGATCGTTCAAATAACTTTTTGCCTTCTTTTTATAGAATATTGATTGGCGCCCGGATGGTATACTTTTGAAAACTTTTGAAAACGTTCGTTTGTTCTCTAGGGGTGGCCTACTCCAATAACTCTTAGACGCTATTCTAGACTCCAAGTCTTCAGTAAGAATTACTGGGCCTATCTGTTCATTGCTTAACAATGGTTTTGACCGCACTAGTAACTTACCGATTAGTAGAGCCTAGTGCTACCGCTTCCGTAATATGTGCTTTAGTAGCAGAAGTTGGGTCCCTGGATTTTACAAACTCAATTCCCAGACAGTTCATGGGGCAGCTTAGAATCAAGTAGTGTCGTGCATACCCTTTTAACAAACGCCACATAACATATTCAGATCGGAGAATGTCATTCTTATCGTGATCCGTGACGGCCAACATCACGAGGAAAAGGAAGAGGAGGAAAAGACAACTCTATAGGAAGTACTCATCTGTCTTATACTCTTCCTTATCACCACATCTACGGTAACAAACATTACAGCATGGCGGACATGGTTACCTAATTTCAAGTTGCCAAGAAAAACTGTCACTTATGTATATGGGGCACGTCCCCTCTTTTTCATAGGCATTGACACTTTAATTTAGAAGTGAGAGGAGAGTTTTGCCTTTTATACGTGTCCACGACAATCTCAGCCAATATTAGAGTCTGTCTGGATTATAATCTGGAGAAGTTTAATCCTTCGTTTACAAATTGAATGAATGAACAACACGAATGACGCACTCACAAGTGACCTGATAACAATCTCTGAGTGGGGCCTCGCGAACAGGGTCGATTGTAATGCGCGCAAGACCCAATGTTGTTTTTTGACACACCGGCGTGATGCTGGTGATGGTGTTCTGTCATCTGTATCTATGGGTAATGTAAATATTGAGGAGGCGGATGCTCTTGATGTTCTGGTCATGAGAATTAGTTGTGATGCTCGTTGGAATGATCACATTTTTCGTGTGTCAAAGGAAGCATTCAAGTGCCTTGGTTTTTTAAAACGGTGCAGAAAATACTTCACTTCATCCGACCTTCTTACTATTTACTCTCATGTATGGGCCGGTGCTTCAAAGTCTATTTTGAAGCTTCTCGACCGCGTACAGGACAGGGTGACAGTAGGGTATCCAACTCTATTGATTCGTTGGAGCATCGTCGCAATGTGGCGTGTGTTTCATTGTTCTATCGGTACTATAATGGGAGGTGTTCTCGAGAGATAGGGGGCTTGGTTCCCGATAATCGCATATTTTTACGTGGTACTCGTACTTCTCGCAGAGCACATCCTTTTGTGGTTGATTGTCCAGTGAACCGCACAATGCATTACAGGGAAAATTCATTTTTTGACCGCACTGCTCGCTTGTGGAATGATCTTCCTGCGGAAGTTTTTCCCGTCAGTTACGATATTGGTAAGTTTAAATCAAATGTCCACAAACACTACTCCCTCTTTCCACCTTCCTATAACCTATTTTTCTAAACCTGCACAATGCACTGCATGAGTAGGGGCCATCCCCTGAGTGCTGGTTTTACCAAAAAAAAAAAAAATTTTAAATCTTGGTCAGACCCTAAAATAAATTTGTTTCTCCAATTCCTTGTGTTTTTGGCTGGTTAGGTTGACGATTGTTGGTATTGGACTCGTAGATAAATTTCTGAAATTTATGAAAACAGGGACATACGGCATTTCAGATTGCTTCATGTCTTGAAAACACAAGGCATACCATTATTTCACCTCACGGAACTTGAAATAAATTTCCAGCCTTGCTTTCTTTCCTTATCTCCTTTACTTTTCTCTCTCTCTGTCCTGCTGACATTATTCTCATGGAATTCCAATAAAAAATTGTCACAATAAAACGACGTCATACATTACAACAACGTATGCGTCATAAAATTATTTTCCAATTGAGAACGTTGTATTTCTGTTGACTGTTCTTGGATGTTTGTTTGGCTGTCTGCCTCTACTTAAAGCAATGTTTCTCGTCATCATCTCATACTGGCCACATACGCCTTCACTGTGTAAAGCAAATACAAAAACAAAATGCATTCAACGAATATAAATTTAAAGAAACGAAGTCATGTAGGGTTTCCAGGCAGGGGAAAGAAAAAGAAACTGCCGTTTAGTTGTCACAAATAAATGCGAGTTTTAAGCAACGTTTTCTCTGAAGTAGGACCTCCAGACATGTTAGAATTGGTTTAACGAACACGTTGAAACACTCACGTATCATGGCAGAATGAGTAGGCATGCGGGTAGACTTTGCTTGCCTGCGAATGACTTCTGTAGAGATTGTACCTCGATTTGGGGAGGGGAAGTATTGTCTAGCTCAATGCTGCTGTTGTAACAGCTCTGCTGCAGAGTCCAGAAGTGTTTCGCTTGGGAAAAAACTTCCGATAGATACAGCTTTCGCTGGGTTTGACAATCCTTGACCGATTTAAGGTCAATTTGTTCTGGAACGTGGTGCCCGATTGTTGATAGAGGAGAGACTTCTCGGGTTTAATTCGTTATATCTTGATAGTTGATCACTAAATTCATTAAACTTTTCGGGACAGGTTTTCAGCTTGGTTGGTAAAAAGTCTTGCAAAGTTCTCATGCTAATAGTAAAGATCGGTTGATCAGGACTTGTTGACAATCCTTGACCAATGTGAGTTTGGGTCGTTCCGAAATGTAGATAAAATTGTCGATTGAGGAGAGAGAACGTAGACTTCTCTGGTTTAATTCGCCTCTTTCTTGATTGTCTAACGAAACTAAAATTATACGACTCACTAAATTCATTAAACTTTTAGGCGGCCAGATTTTCAATTTGGTTCGTAGGACTAACTTGACTTAAAGACTCAAGGCCAAGACTTGCAAAGTTCTCAAGGTTTTTAGTTCGGTTCCTAGGAAGTCTTGGCTTTAAGGCTCAAGGCCAAGACTTGCAAAGTTCTCAAGCTGATAGGGCCAGGTTTTCAGTTTGGTTCGTAGAAAGTCTTGGCTTTAAGGCTCAAGACCAAGACTTGCAAAGTTCTCAAGCTGATAGGGGCAGGTTTTCAGTTTGATTCGTAGAAAGTCTTGGCTTAAAGACTCAAGGCCAAGACTTGCAAAGTTCTCAAGTTGATAGGGTCAGGTTTTCAGTGTGGTTCGTAGGAAGTCTTGTCTGAAAGACTCAAAGCCAAAACTTGCAAAGCTCTGCCAAGACTTGCAAAGTTCTGCCAAGACTTGCAAAGTTCTCAAGCTGATAGGGGCAGGTTGTCAGTTTGATTCGTAGGAAGTCTTGTCTTAAAGATTCAAAGCCAAAGACTTGCAAAGTTCTGCCAAGACTTGCAAAGTTCTCAAGCTGATAGGGGCAGGTTTTCAGTTTGATTCGTAGGAAGTCTTGTCTTAAAGACTCAAAGCCAAGACTTTCAAAGTTCTCAAGCTGATAGGGCTAGGTTTTCAGTTTGGTTCGTAGGGAGTAGTTTTCAGGCAGATAGTAAAGATCGGCTAATCAGGACTTGTCCTGTATGTGGTACCTCAACGGCTTGGTTTCAAGTGAGCTTTGATTTAACAAAGTTGTCACTTCCTCTTGTCTTATGCTATGTTTTAAAGAATGCCTATCTTGAGCTTCTCCTTCTTTTTGTTGGTCCCAATCTAAACTCCAATGGTGTTTGGATGCTTGATTTTTTCTTAAATAACTTGGGTTTCCAGAAGGAATTCAATGAAATTGTCCTACCTACAATAGTGGCAAACCGTGAGGTGATATTAAAATTTCGTTTGCCTTCTAGGATTGCTTGAACAAGTGCCTGTAATGACGAAAAAGAATAGGAGTGTCTGTCGTTGTCTGGAACTTGAGAACCTGGTATGCAGAATTTATTGTTAGAATGTGTCTTAGACAGAGAATATTCGGGAATTCAAACATTCAAAAAAATATAGGGATTGTCGGGAAATAAAGTGCCGGCAATAAAGTGTAACATGGGACTTTAACGGACTTAAGTAAGTTATGGTCATGTGAGAAGCTAGGACGTTGTACAATGTTTCAATTCGATCTCCGGGTACTGTACTTGTTACAGTTGCCAAGTACACGTCCTCTAACCTAACCTAACCTATGGTCATTGAGGTGGCTCATTGCTTAACTGCATTCCTTGAAGCCTAAGGGACATCATCATTTTGTTTATTCCACAACAGAGATCAGCAATGAATCGTTTTTCCGCTACTCATAAGCACTCATGCGATTTTGAGTATGAGTGAATCAACAGAATTGAAATTCAACTACTCTGATTCATTCGTACTCGCTACAGCATTGATTTATAAGTATAGGTTACAATGAGTATGAGTACAACGTTGACATCAAACTCACAACATTCGAAATGTGTTTGATTCATACGCCTACTCATTCTGATTCATAAATTTAGAAAAATACTTATAATACTTATAAGTGATTCGAGTGGCTCGAATCATTCATCAAAATTTACAGCCTTTGTTATTGTTGCATATACAAACAAAGAAGAAAGGAAAGACAAAGACAACAAGCAAAGCATACACACAATCTTCTTGTGAGTATAGTAGTGTTCGTACGCGAATCATACTTATTTTGTGCTTCGTGTAAATGTTAAGTAGAGACGAGTCGAAGTCAATAACATCATGCGTATTGTTAAGTATGAATACGACGAGTATTTCTAACTTTGAATATGAGTAGTATGAGTATGATATTAAAATAAGTATGAATGCGTATAAGTATCAGAAATAATAAGTATGACTCGAATCTACTCATCGTTTTGAATACTCGTTGCTGATCTCTGTTCCACAAAATGTTGTATTTTGTGGTGAACATTTTGATGATTAAAGTTCTCTTGATGTTTATACAGGATGTTAAGCATTATCCTTGAACTCAAGGTCACATTCTAACGGTTTTTATGTTAATTTGCTTTAAGAAGACTAGTTTTGCAAATATTTTCCTTAAAAATTTTTTATAAAATTTTCCCAAAAAAAAAAAAAGAAAAAAAAAACATCTGCTGAAGTCCTTCCACAGCCTTTTCTTTTCTTTTCTTATAAAGCAGCTGCAGCATCCTGAAAAATCTTTACAAAGAAAAACTAGATCTAGAAAGGTATTCTTATGTGAAAGAAAAAATATTTTTTTCCTACATTTGCTAAGGGAATCTTAACTGGACTGGACATCTGCAAAAATAAATGCTAACGGATGATGATGATATCCTTTCAAAGGAATTAGCCAAGCAAGGAGCAGAATAATAGATCAACACTTTTGAAAAGAAGAAACTGGCTACTCATGTCTATTGAAAATCTATTTAAAGAGGCCTTTTTCTTTCATAAAAAAAGCCTTTTGTCCCATTGCACACTGGCTAGTGGTCAAGCTTCAGTTGATCAGGCCAACCCTTTTTCTATCAGAGCATAAATTATCCATCAAACGTGTCGTGTATCCATTGTTCAAATCTAGAAAATCTATTTCAAATTCTATTGTTTTCTAATCACACACACACACTCAGGCATACTTTATTTAAATACAATAAAAATTGAAAAATTTTTAATAGAAAAATAGAAAAAGAAAAAGAAGAAATATTCAAAGGACATTCCATTTCTAAGACATTCTCTCTTCTCTGGCAAACAAGTTTAAGGACAATAGCCAAAGGCCAGCTAATAATAGATAAACTCACTGGGATGGTATAATATTCAAGGCCAGTAAGTAATGCCAACCAAATGATTGAATAGCTTAAAGAGATGTCGTCGTGTCCTGGGAATAACTAGTCAAGCCAAATTAAATTCAAATTCAAGTTACCCTCGAAATAAATTAAAAAAAAAAAAAAATGAAAAATGAATGAAGGCCAAATGCTTCCAAGCGTGTGAGAACTACATGGTCAAAGACGCGATCAAGTTTGGGAATGTATTACAAAGTAATTGAAGAGTTTGTCCCCGGGCTATTGAAATAGATATGGTCCAACAATAATGAATTGCAATCGGATTGCCACTGTGCAATTTGGATCAACATCTACAAGATGCTCCCGGCTTTTCTAATATATAGCCTCCTTGTTTGATCTGTACCCACTTTGTGCCAGAGTACTGCGAACCTGACTGCAGCGTGTTTCAGGCGGAGATTTTCGCAATCTTGAAGGCTATTCAGGCCATATCTGGTGACCCCACTTCGGATTCGGAATCTTACATGATCTTCATTGACAGTCAGGCTGCCGCTTAGGCAGCCATTGCGTCGGTCTGGTGCAAATCACTGCTTGTTCGCGAGTGCAAGGAGTCGTTGAGGACCTTTGGATCGGACCGTATCTGTCTGGAACGGATCGGGCTGTTGTGTTTTTAGATGTCTATGGCCTGCTATAGACAGTATGAGAACAGGTTGGCTGCTTTTTTTTTTTTTTTTACGCCGAGGAGGGGTAAATTTACCTAACCGCACCATAGAGGAAGTCGTCACATCCTCCGTGTGTGGGGCCCTCACCCACTAAATCCCCCCTCGTCTCGTGGACTTGTTGTGCTCACTCCGGAACTACGGTGGTATTCGGAATCTTACATGATCTTCGTTGATAGTCAGGCTGCCCCTTAGGCAGCCATTGCGTCGGTCTGGTGCAAATCACTGCTTGTTCGCGAGTGCAAGGAGTCGTTGAGGACCTTTGGACTGGACCGTATCTGTATAGTATATGCTGGTTTCCGGGTCACAGCGGAATACTGGGCAATGAGACGGCAGATGCTCTCGCTAGGCTAGATTCGCTTTCTAAGACAGATTTAGTAGTTGGTCCCTGACCCCCCAATCTGCCACCTCTACGGCCTCATCAATAGATGGGTCAGAGGGGAAGAGCAGAAGCGTTTTGGGGGAACGGATCGGGCTGTTGTGTTTCTAGATGTCTATGGCCTGCTATGGACAGTTGGCTGCTGGGCTTTTTTTTTCCCGAGGAGGGTTAAATGTACCTAACCGCACCATAAAGGAAGTCGTCACATCCTCCGTGTGTGGGGACCTCACCCACTAAATCCCCCTCTCGTCTCGTGGACTTGTTGTGCCCACTCCGGAACTACGGTGGTATTACTTCGGAGAGTCCTTTTGGCCCTTTGGCCCCTGCGTGCTCATATCCGCGTCCGGATTTGGTATCGATAGTCGAGGAGACAGTCCCTGTTTGGAATTTCGTTTGACACGTGTGCCAGTGTCATCTATGTCGGCGTGCCTACATGTTCTGCAGCCTCAAGATCTCTCTTCTTCAATCTTAGAATGCGCTCCACGTAATTCGCCACTGAGGCCCAATTTTCTCTACTCGCAATCATAACCCCGACAATGTTAGCGGCCGCGATCGTTCCAATTATTGACGTCAGTACAGAGCTGTAGCTCTGCCAGCGTGCACATTCGAAAACAGTGTGCTCTGCATCATCAATAAAGTCGCCGTGGTCTAGTAGGTAGTGTGTTGGCTTATTAGACTAAAGGCCCGAGTTCGAATCCCAGGTCAGACATCAAAAACGAAAATATTTCTTCGGCGACTTCCTCTCAGCAGATTTCTGGCAAAAACTCTGAGAGTAAATAAAATTGCCATGAAAAGCTTCTCAATAAATTTGTCGTTCGGAGTCGACTTTAAACTGTAGGTCCCGCCACTCATGTATAAAATTAACACACACAACATGAGTAGTGTGAGAAGCTAGGATTGAAGGGTGCGGGCTTCTTGGGGACGATTGCTGTAGACTGTCTAATGGTGAAGGTATAGCACCGGCCATTTTATAGTCACCTAGCAGCAACTCGTTTCCTTGCCGTTCGCACCTTGAGATGTCTACAAACACTACTCCCTCTCTTCCACTTTCCTATAACCCATTTTCATAAAAACCTGCACAATGCACTGCATGAGTAGGGGTCATCCCCTGAGTGCTGGTTTCACCAAAAAAAAAAAAAATTATTGACGTCAGTACAGAGCAATAGCTCTGGCAGCGTGCACATTCGAAAACAGTGTGCTCTGCATCATCAATTACTTCCCCTTCCTCGTAAAGACAGTAAGGGGAAGCGGTCTTGCCCATTCTGTGCAGATATTTCCTAAAATATCCGTGACCCGATAGTATCTGTGTAACATACTAATTTACTTCTCCAAATTTCCGACCAATCCATGGCCTTATGTCCGGAATAAGTCTCGCCGTCCACCTTCCTCTATCCTCATCGTTCCATCGTCGTTGCCATTTTGAAATGGTGTTTTCTCTGAAGTGACCGGTTATGTGATTTCCAGCCGATTTCGCCTTATATGGCTGCTGGGCTTAAATAAGGCCAATTTAAGGTTGGTTATCGGCTTTATTACGGTGCACTGCGAGATTAGGTCGCTGACGGGGATGTGGAACAGATCCCAGCCGGACTATTGCAGGGTATGTTGCGATGAGAAGGAGTTGGAGACTATCGAGCATCTCCTCTGTAACTGCCCAGCCCTTAGCAAGTGGAGGTTGCGGGCCCTTGGCATTGGCTTCTTTAAGGGTTTGAATTCTGTGTCGAGAGCCGTCATCAAGGCTCTCCACAGATTCATTAGTGGCTTGAGATGGTTGAGAAGTGCTATGGCTTCATCAGTGTAGTCGCGTTCTCCCATTTTTTGTTTTGTTTTTGGTCTATGTAATTCCTCCGCTTCCCATTCTCCCTTTCCTACTTCCTCTCCTTTTTCCTATCCCCTCTCCTTCCTTTTAAGAACGCTGTACAATGGATCAATTCGACCTCCGGGTAATGTACTTGTCTCAGTTGACAAGTACACGTCCTCTAACCTAACCTAACCTAACTGTGAACATACAATCTATCATTATCTCCTTAGTCTGTAGGGTATACCTGTAATGTATCTCTCAACACTGTTGCCCTAAATCCCAACAAACAATGATGATGGCTCTTAAGTTTCAGTGAATGCAGTCAAGTATTTGGAAATTAGAAAAAAATATAATTCTTGAGCCACCCCAATAACCACAACTTACTTGAGTCCGTTAAAGTCCCGTGTTACACTTCATTGCCGACATTTCTGAATGCGTGGTTTCCATCTCAATCCCCTTTGTCTGACATACAATGCTATTACAAAATTCTGGATGCCGTTGAATTCCTCATCCGAAGTTCCTAAGTGCTGGACCACGACAGATACTCTTCTTCTTTCTCGCCTGTACAGGCACTTGTTCAAGCAATCCTAGAATCGAAACGAAATTTTAATTTCACCCCCAGGGTTAGCCACTATTTGATACACACTCAGGTGTTTCCCTCTGATATCCATTAATACGGTACAGTTTCCTAGTATGTGTTCTGGTAATACGTTTTCATCGTCTCAGTATCAACTTATAAGCCATGAAGCGATCTGCATTCTATCGTGTTCGGTCAGAACAGGCAGGTTTTTATTTCCTCAGGCTATTTCTAGATAGTCTGATGCATGTACTCAAAACTCTTTTTATTGTAGTTAGGTAACAAAAGTCTAGGTTTTCTTAAACCCATTCAATTTGAGAAAGAACTCCGTTATTCTCCTTTTTTTCCTTTGTCACTCCACTAGAAGATTCTGGTCATATCAGCAAGCTCATCTGTCATCATAGCTGATCATAGCCGCGAATTTTAACATGATCTGGGATCCACTATAGAGTGACCCTCTTTCAAGATCATCTTATACTGCTGGCCTGACTGTCAGGTGGTATTTCTAATATCCCGTTCTATGTAGTCCCTATCGAAGTTGAATTAAGCACATCTTTTGATGGCTTAAGCCCCGGTTATCCGAAAGTCCATGGAACCTAATAAAACGTACCTTTGTTTTTAGCAAATGAAGAAATTACATTACCGTTCGGTAATCGTTTTGCTTTTCGTATTTTAAAAACGAAAGTACCGGGACTTTAGGCTTTCGCTTGAAAGATACCCGCAGGTTCAGAATATTTCGCTCTGTCTCAGTATTTGTTCTTGATCCATCTGTATTGCCTTCAATCACTGCTACGATTACTCTTATTACTCAGTCACGTTTCCCAAAAAAATTATGAAGTTCTCCTTAAAGGATATGTTTCTCGATTCTCGTTTCATATTTAAATTGTCTCCCATTATCCTAATTCTAGTCTTCTTAGCTCTGATCCTTACTATTACATGCAACGCTGACTAAAAGTACTTAATTTCACAAAATTTTGTTGAATTTATAATTTGTCAGAGTTTTATTTAAAATATTGGAAAAATTTTGCATAAACGGTACGAAAAATACTGAAATATACCAGAAGGACAACACAGTATCAAAAAGTAATAAAAGTCGTACCAAAAGGAAAGGTACCAAAAAGAGCCATCAGCACTAAGTCGTACCAGAAGCGCTAAAAAGTCTCAAAAGCACCAAAAAGTATTAGAAATAATAAAAATTACCAAAAGTAATAGAAAGTACCAGAAGTACTAAAAGGGACTAGATGTATCAAAGGCTACCAGAAGTACGAAAAGTATTAAAAAGTATCAAAAGATTCTACAAGTCCAAAAATTACCAAAAGTTCTAGGAAGTACCTGAAGTACAAAAAAGTACAAAAGATACTAAAAGTGTTAAGAGTACTAAGAAGTGTCAAATGCATCATGTACGAGTAGTATCAAAAGGTATCAAATGTACTTAGAAGTACCAAGCCTACTAAAAACTACCACAAGTAATAAAAAATATCAAACGGACAAAGAGTACCTGAAGTACTAAAAAGTACCAAAAGTAATGAAAATATTAAAAAAGCACTAAAAGTGCTAAACTGTAATGAAAGTATCTAAAAAGTACCAAAATTACAAAAAAGTACTGAAAGCACATACTAGAAAGTGACAGAAAATGCAATAAGTACCAGGGGTACTAAAAATTGACAAAAGTAATTAAAAGTACTAAAAAATACTAGAAGTACCAAACGTAATACAAAAAGTACTAGAGATACTACTAAAAGTAACAACATAACTAAAAAGTACCAATGGGACTAAAAAGTATCAGAAGTGCTAGAAAGGCTCAAAAGTACTAAAAAGTACCGTTTTATTTGTTTATACATATTAAAAATGATTTCCTTTTTCATTATTATGCAACGATTCGTTGCAATAAGGCAACAGGTTCTTCTATTCATCATTTTTTAAACGACTACCAGAGCTGGGAGTTTATCAATAATTTTAATTAATTTTTTTTCCCCTTTCGTTGTAATTGAATTTCCCCTAAAGCGATTTTTTAAATTAAAACAATTGAAAACAATAACATTGTAGTGTTTTTTAAAGGCCAGCCAACTGGATTAATAGTTGCATTAATTTCTTGATTAAGTCACCATAAAATTCGGTTACAATTTATGAAAAAAAAAATACTTTTTATAGGGAATGTTTTTCTCCCCCTTTCCCCTTCCCCTTAAATATCAATATTAATGACAAATATTTGACAATAAATTTCATTAAAATTTTCTACTCAATTGCTTGCTTCTCTTCGACAATTAATTACAATTTAAACATTGTTGTTGTTATTGTTGTTGTAATAATATTTTTAATTTCTTTCATTTCTTTCAGCAACAACAACAACAATTTTGTCTGGCTCTCTTGCAAGCAGTGAGTGAGTGATACAATGCGAGCGCGCATTAAAGGTGTTTTTCGGTTTTTCGTTATTCAACCCGAAAGTGTAGAATGTGATCTTTCTTAGCATTGATGATGCCCTAAACGTGGTGGCATGCGCCTAAAAAAAAAACGACATCAAACAACTCCCCTACATACCCAGGTAAGTGCGTAAACGAATAAGAGTCAGAGTGAGTCAGAGAGAGAGAGAGAGAGAGAGAGAGTCTGCTTTAATTTTGTTTGTATTATTGATGTCCTGGCGTCATCATCATCATCCTCGTCATTCTCAGCGTCACATCAATTAAAAACTTATGCTTTTGTGCGCAGCTGATGCACGCATACGGTTAAATGCGTGTGTGGCATCAACAAACAACAACAAAAAAGCATATGTCCGTCTGTCTATCTGTGTCTTCAGCCCCCGTTTGTAAAAAATCCTATGCAGACAGGAGGAGGTAAGCAGCGAATAAAAGAAATCCTTAAACAAATAAACGGTATTTCATATGCTTGCCAGGGTCCTGTTTTAGAATAATTTGCACGCCAAACAATGTTGCACGTTTTTAAATGCCATATGTAAACACACTACATACACACATCCACACATACCTACCCACCATATATGTACATACATATATGAGCATAAATGTGTATGTGTGTGCTCTTGTGTTTGTTTAGTAATTAAGCATTCTGTAGGATTTATTTGAAGTGGCTTTGCACACAAGCCCATAAATGCATGGTCCTTGCAAATTTATTAAAATTTAAATATCGAAATCATTGACTTGAAAGTATTATTCATTTAACTCAGTCTCATTGGAGATTATAATTACATTTAGAAAAAAAAAATTATTCGAATAATATTTTTATTCGATAAACCCGGGTTAAAAAATCATTGATGAATTTTTCCAGAAATGTATGCATTGTTCAATTTAGTAAAGGCCTTCACATTTATTAAATAAACAATTCGATCAATATTTTTATTCGAATAAGAAAAAACCGAGCTTAAACGAATAATCGAATAAGAAATGCAAAGAACTTAAAATTGTCTTAAAAAAAATAGAAAAACTTGAATTAATACTTTAAATCATTTAATTAATTAATCGAATAATTTTTTATTCGAATAAAAACCGGGTTTTAAACAAATAATCGTATATGTATATTCAAAAAAAAAAATTAAATATCTTGAATTAAATTTTATTCCAATAATAAATAATTTAATTAAAATTTTATTCGAATAAAATAACCGGGTTAAAAATGATCGGCTAATTTTTCTAAAAAAGTTGGTATTTCTACTTTTACTGATTAGTTATTAAAAACCGAGCTTAAACGAATAATCGAATAAGAAATGCAAAGAACTTAAAATTGTCTTAAAAAAATAGAAAAACTTGAATTAATACTTCAATTCATTTAATTAATTAATCGAATAATTTTCTATTCGAATAAAAACCGGGTTTTATACAAATAATCGTATATATTAAAAAAAAATTAAAATATCTTGAATTAAATTTTATTCCAATAATAAATAATTTAATTAAAATTTTATTCGAATAAAATAACCGGGTTAAAAATGATCGGCTAATTTTTCTAAAAAAGTTGGTATTTCTACTTTTACTGATTAGTTATTAAAAACCGGGCTTAAACGAATAATCGAATAAATCCAAAGAACTTAAAATTGTCTTAAAAAAAATAGAAAAACTTGAATTAATATTTCAATTCATTTAATTAATTAATCGAATAATTTTCTATTCGAATAAAAACCGGGTTTTAAACAAATAATCGTTTATATTAAAAAAAATTAAATATCATGAATTAAATTTTATTCCAATAATAAATAATTTAATTAAAATTTTATTCGAATAAAATAACCGGGTTAAGTTTGATCGGCTAATTCTTGCAAAAAAGTTAGAATCTACATTTACTGAATAGTTATTATTAATATTTATTAGTACCTAAAAAGTCATTAACATATGTATATAGATTAAATTATTCGAATAAAAAAACCGGGCTTAAACGAATAATCGAATAAGAAATGCAAAGAACTTAAAATTGTCTTAAAAAAATAGAAAAACTTGTATTAAGATTTTAATTCATTTAATTAATTAATCGAATAATTTTTTATTCGAATAAAAACCGGGTTTTAAACAAATAATCGTATATATTCAAAAAAAAAAATTGAATATCTTGAATTAAATTTTATTCCAATAATAAATAATTTAATTAAAATTTTATTCGAATAAAAAAGTTTGATCGGCTAATTCTTCCAAAAAAAGTTAGAATCTACATTTACTGAATAGTTATTATTAATATTTATTAGTACCTAAAAAGTCATTAACATATGTATATAGATTAAATTATTCGAATAAAAAAACCGGGCTTAAAGGAATAATCGATGCAAAGAACTTAAAATTGTCTTAAAAAAATAGAAAAACTTGAATTAAGATTTAAATTCATTTAATTAATTAATCGAATAGTTTTTTATTCGAATAAAAACCGGGTTTTAAACAAATAATCGAATAAAAAATGCAAAGAACTTAAAATTGTCTTAAAAAATTGAAAAACTTGAATTAAGATTTTAATTCATTTAATTAATTAATCGAATAATTTTTTATTCGAATAAAAACCGGGTTTTAAACGAATAATCGAATAAAAAATGCAAAGAACTTAAAATTGTCTTAAAAAAATAGAAAAACTTGAATTAAGATTTTAATTCATTTAATTAATTAATCGAATAATTTTTTATTCGAATAAAAACCGGGTTTTAAACGAATAATCGAATAAAAAATGCAAAGAACTTAAAATTGTCTTAAAAAAATAGAAAAACTTGAATTAAGATTTTAATTCATTTAATTAATTAATCGAATAATTTTCAATTCGAATAAAAACCGGGTTTTAAACAAATAATCGAATAAAAAATGCAAAGAATTTAAAATTGTCTTAAAAAATAGAAAAACTTGAATTAAGATTTTAATTCATTTAATTAATTAATCGAATAATTTTTCTATTCGAATAAAAACCGGGTTTAATTTTATTCGAATAAAATAACCATTAAAAATAAACGATTAATTTTTTAAAAAAGTCGATATTTTTACATTTACTTAAAAAGGCATTAACATTTATTGTTTAAATAAAAAAATAAAAAATAAAAATTTTAATCGATTAATAAAACCGATTTAAAACGAATACGTTCTTGTCTTACGTAGTTTATTGTTACTTTATTCAGCTTGTGATTAAGTTCTGTAGCTGTTTTATGTTCTCGTTGCCATTACTTTTCCTTTACCCGCTACAGTCCGGACTGTAGTTTGTACGTGTCCCTACGTAATGGGGACGAGCCCTCCGCGGTCGGGTGAGGGTGGGTTAGTGTGTGGCCGGGGACGTTCGGAAAAAAAAATTTACACAAAACTATGTGTTAAAGTGTTTCACAAACCAAATAAATGAAGGTGAATAAAATGAAATCTAAAAATTTATTCGAATGAAAACCGGATTTTTTCATATAAAAACCGGGTTTACGAATAAACAGTTAAATGTCACAATTAATTCTTGTTTTGTTGAATTTTTGACTTAAAATTAATAGTAATTTTACAGTACAATTACAAAGGTCAGATTTTATTCGATTAAAATTTTTATTCGAAAAAAAAACCGAGTTTAAAAAATTTATTTGAATAAGATAGTGGATTAAGAAATAATCGATGAATTTTCCCACAAAAGTTTTCATTATTCAATTTATTAAAGCCGTTCAAATTTATTGAATATACAATTCTGTTAATATTTTTATTCGAATAAAAAACCGGTTTAAAAAAAAATATTATAAAAATTTCAAGCAAAACCATATTTTTATAAAATAAAATTTAAAAAAAATTCTTTCAAAAATTTATTCGAATAAAAAACCTGTTTAAAGAATGATCGGTTAATTTTCGGAAATATGTTTCTCATGGGTAACTAACTAGCTTCAGTAAGAACTAAAAAAGCGTTAAAATTTAATAAAGAAACTATTCGATTAATAATTTTATTCGAATAACAAACCGGTTATAACGAATAATAGAGCAAAATAGTACAAATTCACAGGTTTAACAAGCTTATGACAGGAGAATCTGTTAAAAAAAAAATTTAAAACATTTAAACAAAAAAACTTAACGAATAAAATCCGGGTTTACGAATACCGATTACTTCTTTAAAATTTAATTTTATATTTAAGAAAAGAATTTTTCAATGTTACGAATAAAGCTTTACGAGGTTTTCTCAGCTACTGTTTCAACTTTAATTTTTCGCCTAAGACTCTGCTACATATTTCAAAAGTATTTCTTTGTAAATCTCCCTTTTTGCTTAAAAACTTCCCTTTGTTATGCGGAGACAATTTTGTTTAACAGCCATTTCAGGTTATTCCTTAAGCTTGGCAGCACTTTACCAGATATCAATTTGGTAAAGTCATGAACCACAGATTTGCGACAATACCGTATAGAGAAAACAGTTTAAGGTTACCATAGTGTGTTTTAGAAATTTTCTAGTGAATTCATAGGTAGTTGTCTTTTATATTTCCTGTCGTTAAATTTAGATCCGATATACCCGCCTTTCGTACAAACCACAAAAAATTCTAAATATTTCGACATAGAATTTCCAATTTGTAGCTTTTTTTGCAAGCATTTTGAATCAAATATAAAAGAAAGGAATTATTCAAAAATTATTTACAAAATAATTTCAACTTAATAATGCTAGCTAGTCTGGCAGAATAAGATGGTAAACTTGTGGGTTTCAGTTTTCTAATTTTAATTTTTTAGAATTTTAAATAGAATGACAGAATGGCAACACTACCCTTACTCGTTCGTTGTCTATTTATCGTTCGTTAATTATCCTGAATCCAAACACAAACTACACCGTTGGTAATACAGTGCATAATGGTAAACAGATATTTCGGTGAATGTCTCCGCTAATAGATGTGAAGCTTACTTATTCTATACACACACCATCGAATTCACAATGTACAGTACATGGTAATACAGTACCATTTCGAATAACGACACTTTGGTGAGTTTCGATTTTATTCAACACACTTTGTAAAAACTCATCACACTAGAAACTCGACACAGCAAAATTCACCACCCTTTCAAAAAAAATTAAAAATTGTTGTTTATTATTAATTATTTTGTCTGTCGTATATGGACCCAAACTCCAACAACAACGAAGGCGGGTGCTGTAGCAACACAACCACAATTGCAACAACTACATCCCCTTTTCCCTTTTGCTCATTTCTCCCTCCCCCTCTCACACACTTTATTTACACATCTCCTACCACTCACTAAATAAACCAGCAAGCAACACCAACACACACACACCAGCAACACACCACCCCACTCAACAACAATAAGCACATCCACACACACATCACACGCCATAAATTCCTATTAAAACAAACAGGGGCTTAATTTTTACTTATATAAACCGGATATGGAAAAAGAATGTGCGAATTAGTAAAGAAAGAACGTTTATTTTTTTTAACGAATAAAAACGAATTTTTTCAACCACCAGTCAGTCTTACCAGGAAGAATAAATTTTGGTACTCGACTGCATCAATGTTGCCAGGAAGGAAAAAAATATTCTAAAAAAACTCACTGAAGACCACCAGTGTTGCAAAACAGAAATTTTTAAATGGTACTGAATTATAACTGAAAAAGTACTTTTTTTGCATCAAATAGTACTTTGGAAAAGATACATACATACATGACATAATTGGTCGTTATAACGTGTTGTTAATGCATTAATAATTGAAAAGCTCAAGACATAAAATATGGAAAAATTAAAAAAGTACTGAAAGTGTAGCGGGGGTACAGCGTTATTTTTGAAATGATAAAGTACTAAAAAAAAAAGTACAAATGTTACTGAATTTTTCAACACTGGCTGTTACAGTTTTTTTCTATTAAATAATTTCCCTCTTTAACTCTCTTATGCATATTCTCTCTATTAAGAGCTCTTAACATATTGGAAAGAGTAAAGCAGCAACTTTACATTGTTAATTTTTTTGCATTGTTTGGGAAATATTTTTTTTTTCTTTCAAAAATTTTGTAACATTTGCTCTCAGCTCTAGGTTTTTATGCTCTTTTGTACGTACACACGGTTATGAAAAGAAAAAAAAAATCAAAAATGATGTAATGAGGGAGGGGTAAATAAGCAAAGTAGACGGCAAAAGTATAGTTGGATCAAGAGAGTACATACGTACGTGCAAACAACATTGTGGTTATTTTGTTAACAAAAACCGTGTGCCAAAATATTTAATAAAAATTGTTTTTGTGTTGTTGTTACTGTTGTTTAGTTTTTTTACTTAAGAGCACGAGTGTGTTGTTGTTTCTTTTTTTTTTTTATTTGGTTAAGAACGGTGTGTTAATAAGTAAAAACAAATATTTGGAGGAGCTAAAATACAAAATTTGTCTTTGCTAATGAGTGATTTTTTTTTTTGTGTGTTTTTCATTTGTATTGTTGTGTGTGTGTGTTCTGTTGGAAAAAAAGGGGGTACTTGCTAAATTTCCTTTAGTCAAACGTTTCAGTCTGCTTGTGGAGCTCAACGGCGGCGTTTGCTTCTTTTACATTGAAATTCTATTTTCTTTTGTTAAAGAAAGAAAAACTTTTTAATCCTCTCCATCAACATTAAAAATTTTTATTAAAAAAATAATAGAAACATACACTGTGTTCAACGACCAAACAGATTCGTGAACGAGTGTATTGTGTTGTTGTGTGTGAGTGTGAGAATTGTATTAAAAAAAAGACAAAAAAAGATCAGAATTTAGTAAAAAAAAAAATTTTTTTTGGAAAAAAACTCCATTTTTTTTTGTAATTTTTTTCCACGCGTGTTTTCTTTCGAAGACTTAAAAAAATCAAGTGTTAATTTGTTGTTTTTGTTTATATATTTTAGGAATTATTTTTTAATTAAAAAGTAAAAGAGTATTTCGAAAAACCATGTCGATCTATCGTATTTCATCGCGTAAATTGCCAGAAGCTCAGGTGAGTTGTAATTTTAATAAAGAAAAAAAAAAAAAAAGAATAATTCTTTTGCATACACTTTTACTACACCAACTAGTGTTGTAAAGTGTTTTAATTATTCGTATTATGCAAATATGTTACTACGCGCGCTTGTAGTCATTAAAGAAAAAAATTTCTTAAGAGAACTGTAATAAGGAAAAAAAATGTATCACTAGGTTACTTCCAGCTTACTTCTACAAAAAAAAAGGTTGTAAAATTTTCCTGTTCCATGTTGTTACTTAAGGAAATAAAAAGTAGGGTTAATGTAGCACAAGTAAATATACTACGCTCTAGCTCTAGCACTTACTCTCTCTCTCTCTCTCTCTCTTTATCTGTGTGTTTTAACCACCACCTTAGTGTTGTTAAATGTTATAAGAACTCATTTCTTGTAAATGCGTGTGTTTAAATATGTTTTAAGCAAACGTGGTGACTTTTTTCCTTTTTTTTATAAACGGTATTACGGTTTGTTCTTATAGTATCTCTCATGTAATTCATAAAAAAGGTTTTTTTCTCTTTAACCCTTTAATTTTTTTTCTCCTTTTACATTTAACATGCGTATATAACCGCTACTCTTTTTCTCTCTCTCTCTCTCTCTTAAGTGTGAAGTGTTTTTTGCACACATAAAAAACAAAAAATACGTATTGCCACTGTGTTGTTTTTGAGCTTATCGTGTGACTTTTTTTTTAAATTTTTGTTTTTGTTCTTACGCTTGCGTTCGTAAAAAATTTTTTTTATTGAAATTTAAAATGTTTCTAAAATTTTCTTTTTCTCCATATTACATAACAAATAAAAACAAATTGTTTTATAATAACCATGAAATGAAAATTCAATTGGGAAATTAAACAAAAAAAGAAAAATAATAATTTTTTTTAAAATATAAACAAAAATTATTTAAATTTCTTTAATTTTTGGAGAAAAAGAAAATTATAATTTAATTAAAATTACTTTATTTGCAATAGGATAATTTAAACAAATTTATTTAATTAATAAAAAATCATAAAAAAAATAAATAAAAATTTAATTAAATTGCAAATTAATTTAAAAAATAATTTTAAATGATTTATCTTACCCTAATTAATTAGAAATCCTAAACTTTTCTGTTAATAATTCAAACTACTCATACAGTTAAAGGAAAAACTTTACATACACTCTCTTATCCACGCCCACTTCATCTTTTTTGATAACCTCTGGACATGAACCCAATGTTTTTCTTATATTTTATATAAAATTTTTATATCCTTTGGTGCATAAATAGAAATTCATATCGTATGGTATTTAACGGAGTAAAATTTCGCAAGAGGCCCACTTAATTCCTCTCCCCAAAAATAGCCTAGTGGGGTTAAATTGCAAAATTGTACACAAAGCTCGCCGCTCAATAAGTTCGTGGTCTCTATATATCACCCTAAATCTGAAAGGGTGCAAACTTGAGGATCCAATAGGGTTCATAAACAGAATTGACTGACCGAATATTGCATATTTCAGTGCTCATTTACTTGGCAGTTCTTGAACAGATCAAATCAAAATCGGCAATTGTTTTTGTTGTTGCACCCATTAAACCAAAAATGAGGTTGTCTGCAAACTCCGTTCGTTTCTAAATCTATACATGGTGCAATGGCAAACCCTACTGAGTTTTTTTTAGGCATTAACACATGTCACGATTCCATTTTTTATATTAAATTTACACTTAAAAATCGAATAGCAAAACAAATTACGGATTATAAAACAAAAATTTTGAAATTTAAAAGAAATTAAAAATTCATAGGAAAAAACCAATTTTTTATAAAAAGTTTAGTATGTCCTTAGCGATTTGACATTGACATCACTAAATTCTCTGTAACATAGTCTAATTTGTTCCCTTTAAGCTCTTTAAGTATAGGTTTTGAAGATTCATGACTTGTTATGTCAAATAAGCTGAATACGGCTAAAGAGTCTGGTAATTAGAGAGATGTGTTATGGTTGCTATGTGAGCGAATAATCTAACAACCAAACGTGAATAATATTGAAAGTATGTTTATTATGTACTTACTGAAAACATAACGTTCTTTATTTCAACCATTTTTTTTTTGTTTTAAATTTTACTTTAAATTAAGATTTTTTTTATACAAACGTTGTTTTTTTTAAATTTTTTTAACAATTTTCTAAATTTCTACAAATTAAAGTGTGGTTGTATATTTAACCATCACTGTATGTTATAAATACTTTTAATACCAACCATTAACATACTTTATTTCCATTAATTTCCCCTAAAACTCTCTTTTTTACATCAACTAAATTTTATGCCTTCTGTTATAAACAACAAAAACTAAGATCAACCAACAACATTCATAATATTTGATCTTATTGTTGTTATTGCCCGTATTATAAACTCACTCTCAATGGAAAAATACCCACTTTCCTTAAAAAATCATGTTTCTTGTTCATTGTTTTGCTTTTAAAATAAATCCCCTCTTTATACACTTACCTGCCTACACGTGTGCGTACGTATGTACTCTCCTTTAAGGGGTTATTCACCTAATAACGTGATTTTTTTTTTGGTCTCCAAATATTAAGTTTTTGCAAAGAGACACAAAGTAAGAAAGAGACAAAAAATATACAAGAAGTAGAACTTACTTGGCTGTGGCTAAATATAGACAAGACCTATATACAGTAAAGCATTTATGAATTTGGTTTATTGTTGTTGTTGATGTTTTTGTGTGTGCTTGGAACTCGTTGTGGCTCAGCAGTATGTTTTTTTTTTTTAAATAAAACAACAAAATTTACCATACGATGAACGAAAGGGGTAAAGAGAGAGGGTTGGGTATTTTTAAGTAATGTTTTCGTTAAGTACTGGATAGTGCGTGACATTTTTTGTATGCAAAGAGGAGTAGTGCGTGTAGTTTATTTGGGTTACCATTGTCGTAAATTTTGGCGGGATAATGTTTTCTGTAGGTAATGGTTAGTTAACCTTTAAAAAAGGAGTGGTTAATGAAAAAAGAAGGAATTTTAATGGAAAAGTGTAGTATTTAAAGTATTGTGCTTGATTTTATGAAAATAAATTTTACTTTAATTAAAAAAAATCGTATTAAAAGCTAAAAAATTCTCGGCCTATAGAAAAAAAAAATTTTTTTAAAGAACATTTTTTTTAAAATAATGTTTTAAAATTGCTACTTTGCATAAAATTATAAATAATGAGTGCCTAATAAGCATTTTGCAGTATAGCGTATCATATAGTCAGGCTTTTTTTTATTACTTTTGATTTGAATTCTTCTAAAACAAAGTCCATTGTTAATAAAAATAATTTTTAATCGTTTTTAATCTCTATAAAAAAACTAAAAAAAAAAAAAAAAAATATGCTGAGAAATTTACTAACCTGTTTTTCTAACACATGTTCTTAAATACTTATTGTCTGGCTAATTAATTGTTACTTTATGGCCTAGGATTGCCAACGATTATTTTATTAATATAATCCAACAACTTAGCTCAAGGACTTGACAGTTAAACGGAGATATAGGGGCTATAATAGATGAATTTTGCAATCTAATCGTAGTTAATGCAATCAACAATGGGGAAATTTTACAAAAATATTAATAATAATAATAAAATATTAACAATAAGAAAAATGTATAAGGGAAGTACATATTTAAAAGATTTTCGGGGATTTAAAAATTCCCCTTAAATTACTGTGAACTAATATGCATATTTGTATGGTTTCTCCAGCTTAACACGTTCCGTGCCAAGCTGTTTATGCGAAGGTGTCATTTGTAGGCCACGTGTACCATTTTCGGTACACGATAACTACTTTTATAAATTGCTATAAATACATGTTTTTTTTTTGTTTTTGATAAAATGTATATTACTTTCAAAGTTATTAATATCTAAACGACGAAATGCACAAAATAACAATAAAAAATTAAATTTATTTCACTTAGAATAAGAGACTTAAGGGTGATGTACAAAAGAGAATATATGTTTTACTTAAGTTTCATTACACTACTATAATTTTTCACACATTCTGCATAGCCTGATTTGCAGTGGTTCCTTTTTCCTGGTCTGCCATTACCTTTTTGTAATTTATGGCGTTTTCTAGAAGGTGGGACATGGTTATCTTCTTCAGAAAATATACTATATGAAATCAGTAGCTTTCTACATTGTAAATAAGAAATTGAACAGTTGGGTTTGTATTATACAAAACCGATGCATTTACAACTCCCGTACTCATTAAAAGCTCAAAAGTGCTCTGATAACTAATTACCACGCCACATGTACCGTTATCAGTACATGATTCAAAAATTGCTCTAAATATCATTACGTTACCTAAAACAGTGCTACCAATAATTAAATTTTGGATATAACCATTTTAAATTCGAAAATTCAGTTTGGCGTAGAAATGAGGTTTAGTGTGCACCGAAAACGGTACACGTGGCACGGAACGTGTTAAATATGATATTTATATTGATTACAAGTACACTTTAACTGTATATTGTTTAAAAACAATAAAATATTTTGTTTAATGGAAAAATTCCAAAATTGTAGCCATATTTTAATGGCTAATCTCATTACTTTTGCGTCATAATGTCATAAATTTATATTATAAAATAGCTAAACGTCTTATATCTGAACGTATGTGTTTAGTTTAAATTATGAAAATTATGTAGTAAGGAGTGCGCACAAAAAAATCTGGACTTACACTTTTCGTTATAGAAATAAAACTAAGTGGCGGATTTTTTTTTTGTTTTATATTTCAATTAAAGTAAATAATATTTGAATTCTTTTGTGAATAAAATTTTTTTCTGACAAAGGTCTCAGAGCATTCAACTTTTTGAGCCACTTTTCTTCCAGACATGTTAGAGTGTTTTAGAAAAATACGTATTATTTTACTTGCTTTGTTTTGGTCGGCAAATCCTTTTTTTCTTCCACTTCCACGCTTTCTCTCAATACTCAAAGACTCCTTATATTGTTTTAAGTATTACCTTAGAAACTGTTTTTTGATTAATACCTGCGAGCCTAGCAATCGTTTTTTGTAAGCGTCGCGGTTTTTCATTGAAAATTTCAATTATTTTTTTACGACATTCTTGTTGGGTGCCCATTTTCAAAAAACTAATTTTGCTATTGCAATGACATTTAGCACGTGGATTTTGAAACAGATGAATAACAAAAACAATGTAACGGTATTGATTTTTTTCAATTATGATAAAAGTTATAAGCTTAAAAGTAGGCCCATTTTTTTTGTGCGCACTCCTTATATGACGTTATAGACGTCAACAAGATGCTTCTTGCAGATAAGAATTTATCAGAAAGTTTTAACAATTTATTGTTATCGATGTGTTCTGGATAAGATTCTAAATTTTTACGTGACGTTAGTCTAGCCATATAGCAAGCAGATTTAGGAATTTTTCTAAAATATCTTTTAAAATGTTAAAGATAAGATTTAAAATCTATTTTTGAATACAAATTTTAATTAACATTCACTTGAAAGTCATAATATAAACTCATATCAAGGTTGTGTAATAAAATTGTATGAAAATAATCTTCCTAAAGTACAATACTTGGAGGTCGAACTTACATTGTGAATCGGAAGTGCCTGTATTTTTTACTTATCGAAAAGAGCCTTTTATTCTTCTTTAGCAATCAATTTTATAACTATTTCCTCTTAACTATCATTTCCAAAATTTAAATAATAATAATAATCAAGTTAAATAATTTTTTATTACATATATTTTATATTTTTTTTTTAAATATTCGGTTATACGTTTAAAACCCGGTTTTTATTCGAATAAAAAATTATTCGATTAATTAATTAAATGAATTAAAATCTTAATTCAAGTTTTCCTATTTTTTTAAGACAATTTTAAGTTCTTTGTATTTTTATTCGATTATTCGTTTAAGCCCGGTTTTTAATAACTAATCAGTTAAAGTAGAAATACCAACTTTTTTAGAAAAATTAGACGATCATTTTTAACCCGGTTATTTTATTCGAATAAAATTTTAATTAAATTATTTATTATTGGAATAAAATTTAATTCAAGATATTTTAATTTTTTTGAATTTATTCGATTATTCGTTTAAAACCCAGTTTTTATTCGAATAAAAAATTATTCGATTAATTAATTAAATGAATTGAAGTATTAATTCAAGTTTTTCTATTTTTTTTTTAAGACAATTTTAAGTTCTTTGCATTTATTCGATTATTCGTTTAACTCCGGTTTTTTTTTAATTCGAATAAAAATATTAATCGAATTGTTTATTTAATAAATTTGAACGCCTTTAATAAATTGAACAATGCATACATTTCTGGGAAAATTCATCAATGATTTTTTAACCAATTTCCAAAATTTACATTGTGAATCGAAAATGTTTTCCAATGCCTGTATTTTTTACTTATCGAAAAGAGCATTCTATTCTTCTTTACAATCAATTTTATAACTATTTCCTCTTAACTATCATTTCCAAAATTTACTACCCGTAAAATATATTATTTTCACCCCTTTAATTTGGTTAAAACGTTTTCCTACGCATTTAATTATAATTTTTATATTTGTTAAGCTCATTGATAACTTCACGCTCTGAAATAGCAAATATTTCCCCATCTACATCCCCTCTTCCCTAATGTTATATGGCTTCCAGATATCAATGAAATATTTTGTGGTTATTCTAATGCAATGAAACCTACAATTGTGGGACTGCCACCCCATCCACCATAGGCGTTAACAAATTAATAAAATTCGCGTGTCAATAAATTAGAAGCGGAAAAATGATTAGAATAATGTGACATTAAATGGTAATAAAAAAAAATATAAAAAAAGACATGGTCAACATAATCTAGGGCTTAAAATTCAGAATAGCAGACACACGCTTTAATTGTTAATTTTTTATTGCTTTTTTTTCTCCAATATGTAATTGCAAATCTCGTAAATTCAGGCAACTTTTATTTAATTTCTTACTTTCGCAATTGTTTTCAATTAAAATTTAGTCATGAAATTTTACTAAAAAGACGCAATTTAATCCCCCTCTGTATTAATATGTATTTACAGTGAATCACAGTGAAAATGGACCACCATGAAATTAATCAGTATTTGGTTAATATTTATTAAAAAGAAAGAAAATAAAATAAATATTTTTGTTTAAAATAAAGTTTATTTAGTATTCAATATAAGGAATTAAAAAACTCTTTTAAATACATTATTAATTTACAAGAGGAATGGGAAAAAATTTCTCCAAGTTACACAAAAAAGTTAGTAGAATCCATTCCTAATCGTTTAAAATTCGGTAATAAGTCAAAAAGGCTTTCCTACAAAATATTAAAAATAAAAAAGAAAACGTTATTTCTTTAATAATAATATATTGGGCCATTTTAATTGTGAGATAAATTTGAACTGTTTTTGTTTCTGATGTAAAAAATCAATGAATTAATAATTACATTAGAATAAAAAAGAATTTTTTAGTTCCTTATATTGAATACCAAATAAACTTTATTTTAAACAAAAATATTTATTTTATTTTCTTCCTTTTTAATAAATATTAACCAAATATGTACTGATTAATTTCATGGTGGGCCATTTTCACTGTGATTCACTGTATTTCTTGTCATTATAAATATATAAAAAAAAATCTGTGTATTATTAATCATTAAATGAGTATAAAATTTCAAAAAAATATTCGCATGTATTTGTTTATCTAGAAAACAAAAACAAACAAATTTTTAATGACAAAACCATAAAAAAAAAGTTCATTTACCTTTAAAATTCAATTAAAAATGTTTTTTAAATGGTTTTGTATTATAACGAATGTACATACATATGTATGTACGCACCTATACACAAAATGTGGAGGGCAGTCGCCGTATAAACACCGTTAACGAATTGTTTAGTCAACGTTGATCGAAGAAAAAAAAAATTTATTTTTGTTTCTGAAAGCAATTTTTTTCATGAAGCGGCAGAATGAATGACCGGTCGGCTTTAATTATTGCACAATTTGCTATTTATATGAATGGAAGTGCAAATAGAAATTTAAAAATCGCCATAATTAGCTTTAAGATAGACCCAATTGCGGGAAACGGCCGTTGAATCAATAAATTTGTAAAGGGTCCGCCAAATAACTTTTTTTTTTTGAAAATGCTTTAAAAAAAAAACTACTGAATATTTTCTCAAATCTCTTTTTTTATTTGAAAGTACAATCCTTCCGGTTAATAATGGAAAATAAATGATTATGCGTTTTCGCTTCGCTAAGTGGGCCTGCGATCGACTTACAGAAGATTCCGATTTTGGCAAAAAAAATCATCTTTTCAGATGAAGCTCATTTTGATCTTGGCGGGTATGTAAACAAGCAAAATTGTCGCATTTGGGGCACAGAAACCCCGCACGCATACATTGAAAAGCCGACGCACCCAAAACGAGTCACTGTTTGGTGCGGATTTTGGTCCAGAGGCATAATTGGGCCACCTCGGAGCTGCGATTTGACACCGTTGGACTATTATTTGTGGGGTGCCGTCAAAGATAAGTGTTACACTGACAAGCCAGAGACAATTGACGCTTTAAAGGACAATATTCGTGAAGCCATTGGTGAAATACAGCTGCACACAATCGGTAATGTGCTTAAAAATTGGACCGATCGTGTAGGCTACTGCATGGCCAGCCGAGGCAGCCATTTGAATGAAATTATTTTCCATTATTAACCGGAAGGATTGTACTTTCAAATAAAAAAAGAAATTTGAGAAAATATTCAGTAGTTTTTTTTTTAAAGCATTTTCAAAAAAAAAAGTTATTTGGCGGACCCTTTATTATCCGCCACACGTTTTCTAACATATGTAAGTGGTATTTAAGGCCCGACTACTTTGTAATGCTTATACTCTTTCGAAACTTCTTTGTAATATTTGCAATTCATTGCACAGTAGATCGATTATGTCGGCCATAATCATTCCGTAATATTCGAAAAGTGAGCACATTTTAATCACCGCCCTTGGAAGTCAGTTTTAAAGGATCCATATTCGAAATCCTTTTTATCACTAAATAAATGACACTTCAGCGTAAAGTTATTTAACAGCCAACTTTCTTGCTAGAACGATGGTTTTGAAACCACTAAATGGTTAACCCGATAAATATTTTATACACTTGCAAATTTGTCGCACTTTTCTGTTTTTAATTTTCAAAATTCAAACGTTTAAAAAAATTCACCCGCTTGAAACAAAACTGCAATTAAAATTTCTTGAGTTGAAGGCCTATTATAATGGTATTATAATTCTAATTATAGATTAAATTAAATCAAATAAATAAATAATTAACCTTGTATTTCGAACGATTGAAAAGTATTTGAATACACAATACAGTGTTTGAAATCGTTTGTTTTGCAGAACAATTTAAAAATAATTTTAATTTAAAAGCTTTCTTTATTTTAATTTATTTTTTTTTTTCGGAAATGGCAACCCCCTTTTAAGGATTAAAAAAAATTTCCCTTATAGGTTTTGCAAAACCGTGTTACAATTTATATTTTTAACTCTACTTTACTACTTCCTCTCTTAAAGTATTTTTTTTTTTCTAACACAGTCACGGTAAAACCAATTATCATAGCAAATTCTATAGTTCTACGTTGTTGTTGTTGTTGCTGCTATATTTCGATAACGTAATAATACCAGTTTTGCGGAAAATTAATTAAATATGCGAGGCGTATAAAGTTCATGCCTTTAACATCTCTGCAATGATTAGAAAGGCACACTCATGTTTGTTTGTTTAACAGTTATAATTGATCTCTAGGCAAATGAAAGAAAAAAAAAAACAAAAATAATATAGGAATTCATAATGAAATCATATTAAAGAGACACATGCTTTCCAAACCTACATACGTTAATACACAATTGTACTTAAAAAAACAACAGTAATGTATTGATTGCTGTTGTCTCTCCAAAAAATAAAGAAAAAAAAATTAAATAAAAAAACATTACAGGGCAAAAACGTGGACTTGACAACGATTTGTGGTTGGCAATGGGTGTGTGTGTGTGTTTCTCTGTGTTCCTATAATAAAAATAAACTTTGCTTTATTATTTCTTATTGTAGTGTGCGCGACCCTGTCTTAATCATAATCCAGTGTTGTTGTTAAGCCGTAAATTTTGTTTGATATAATGGATGGAGAAGAGTACTTAGAACTGAGAGTATGAGAGAGAGAGTCTCTTTGCTTCAAGTGCAAGTAATGAGTTGTGTTTTGACTTTTTATGTTTATTGTCATCAATTTTCAAATAATAATACAACAATAAGCTTTTAAAGAACACAAAGAACAAAGTTCGTTGTATTTATTTAGTTGCACACAAGTTTTATTGTCTTTTATTTATATTTTCTTTTAATAATTTTGCATTATTTAATTTAGTAACTTAAAACGGCTTTTACAAGTTTTTTGTAAAATTAAAGTACGGTTGGTGTACAAAACAAAAAAAAAAATACCCTTTGATTTAATACACAGATTTAGGCACACAGAGAGAGAGAGAGAGTGAAAGATACAGTGAGAGTGAGTAAATTTAAAGTGTAGAGTTGGTGTAATAACAGTTGTTGTCTGTTTCTACTTTAAAAAACTATACAAAACAACAAAAGAAAAAAAACCTGTGTTTACACACCCCCAATAATGAAGCTTAAGTAGCGTTTTTTCCCTTATTAAACGTTTTTTTTTTTTTTTTTTGCTAAAATTTAAATTAATGTACGTACACGCGCTTGTTAAATAAATATTATTTTAAAAATTCCTACAATTGATGTTGATGGTGGTCATATGTTTTTAATACAATATTTAAATAGATCTCTCTGTACACTTTGTGTATGTAGATATACATATGTATGTATGTTATGTGACCCTGAAATAATGTTATTTTTTTTGGAAAATTTTCGTAGATTTTGGCACAATTTTTTTCCTTTTATGTATGGCTTCTTAAAATGTTTCTAATTTAAGATAAATTTAATTTTTTTTATAAATTTTTCTATTTAATATTACCTATAAACATTTGTTTATATGTACATATGTACATAAGAATTATAAAATTTTTTTTATTCAACTATTTTATTTTTTTACGTCATTTGCTTACGTAAGTTTTATGTCATAGAATAACAAACAATTTTTTTTTTCTCTTAGAAAAATAAGGAGGGATTTTTCTTTTAGAATCTGCGCATAATCAAAATATTTCCGAAAAGAAAATCAATGCAAAATAAATTCAACACTATTCCTGCTTACTCTCTTTATTTTAGTGAGAAATATACACACTCGCAAATACCTTTAAAAAGTGAAGAAAAGATTTAGGGTTTTCCGACAGGTGCTTCCAAACTTTTACAGTTAATATTGGGCATGTTACTGAAACAATAACTGTCAAATTAGTTGTCAAAACATAATGGACGTGAGTTCACTTAGTGGGCCCTGGGGCAGTTGACAACTGACCCTAACTAATTTGCATCTTCAGTATTGATTTCTGAATGAATTTGGGCACGTGAATATACGAATATTATATTCATACTAGCTGACCCGACGAACTTCGTCCTGCCCAAAATTGATTTTTTTTATTGCCCAAAACAGGTCACATTATATACATATTTATTGTAATACGCTGCATAAAACAGTTATATAAAAATAACTAATTTACTATAAGTGTGTGGATCTATCTATCTAGTTCAAAATTTAATCGAAGTCGGTACGTTTTTTAGGTAAGGCATACAAAGAATGACAATAAGAGGTCCGAATCATGGGTAGTGCTGACGAAGTTGTAGTTGTTGTACTCGCTCCAAAACTAAAACTAACAGACATACTAACATGTATATTATAAACCATCGAATTAGCCGACTTATAGGTATCTTTTAAAGGGGGAGGGTTGCCACGCCAATTTTTGGTGAGTTTGTCGATATCGACTCTACGAACTTATCCACCAAATTGCATTTGTCTACGATCACTATGTCCCTAAATATTAAATTTTAAAAGTTTGCCACGCCTACTTTTTGATACATCGATTTTTTTTTTAAACCATCTAAACCTGATAAGCTTTCGAATAAAAAAATAATGGTTAAAATCGGTTCAGTAGTTTAAAGAGTTATAGTTATCATTTTAAGGGGGAAGGTTGCCACGCCCATTTTTGGTGAGTTTGTCGATATCGACTCTACGAACTTACCCAGCAAATTTTTTTCGTCTACGATCAATATGTACTTAAATATTCAATTTTAACGATTTGCCACGCCCTTTTAAGATTTAAGGATATGAAAAATAGATGTTGTCCGATTCTCAGACCTACCCGATATGCACACGAAATTTCATGAAAATCGCTCGAACCATTTCGGAGGAGTTTAACCACTAACACCGTGACACGAGAATTTTATATATTAGATTATATTCTACGACATTAATTGGTCTTTCAAACGAATAAAAAAATTTCGATGATATCAATAAATTCAAATTCGGGAATTTTGTGAGTCTCATGGCAACGTCTTCCATTACACCACATACCGTCGTTGGCATAATTTCTGACTAAAATAGTACGGTTGGGCCATAGCGCTCAAAATTATTTGCAACGCTGCTAAGAATGCAATAGAATCAAAAAATTATTCGCCATAATTTTATTAACAGAGGCGATTTTTTGATTTCACAGGCCAGAGGTTTCAAATTTTTTTTTATAATCTTGACAATTCATTGCACAGTAGGTCGATTATGAAGACCTTAATCACCCTGTAATGCTGTAAAAGTGATCCACGTTGTAGTCAGTTTGTTTTTTTTACCAAAAACTGCTCTTCAAGGACTCATTTTCAGCTCTTTGTTAAATTTTTATAAAATAGGTGCAGCGAAGCAAACCGTGGTCTAATTTTCCACTAGATTTGTTGTATTTAATGCCTTTTAATGAATTGTTTCATTTCATTTAATTTTAATTGATTATTTATGTTATATTAACTAAACCAGTTGAACTTGTAAAACAAAAATTTCCTCAAGTTTTTTTTTCTTTTTCCTTAAGCATGATTTCATCATCATTATCATCAATTGCTTTAAAAGGTCAGCTGAAGTTATTCCTGTTTTAAGCGAATGAAATGAATCATTTTCGCATTAATTTTACGAAGACACTTTTTATATTACAAACTTATTACATAATTAAATATGCAATTCAATTGACATACAGGGAACGTAATAAATAACAAAAAATATAAAAAATATTCCACAAAAAACTCAAAAACAATGAGGAAGGAAGAAGGTTGATAGGACCAATGGGGGGTGGGGTAAATTAATTTGTAAATTATGAAAAGAATTTATAAAATTGAATTCGTTTTCTTTTTAAGTTTTTTCCTTTTCTTTCTTCTTGATTAAAAGTAAGGAGTGCGCAGAAAAAAATTTGTTTACACTTTCATTCTTATATAATTCTCTGTGTACTTGAGGAAACTAATTTCCATTACACGCCTCAGTAAATTAGGTTAGGTGGGCCACAGATTACAGCCATTGTGACTACAAAATTAGTCCTATTTTTTTGGTGGGCGCCCCGTCCACATCTGTTCATCGGAAGAACTTCAAATGGGCAACAAAAAAGTGCTCTATATAATTTGGAAGTGGGTTGGATAGCAATGGTATCAAGTATTCCAGAACAGGTTTCCAAAGATATACAGTAGAATATTTTCAGTCATTTGTAATAAGGGTGGTCCCACAAAATTTTTTGTTTTTTTCTCGTTTAAAAAGAACTGCGTTCAAACGAATGTCTTTTCATATTTCCTTTTTTTATGAATTATGTTATATCAATGCGAAATATATTTAAGTTTTGATTAGTATTTTTAAGCTAATAAATAGGCAAATTATTTGCTTGAAAAAAAGTTCAATAAAATACATTTAGTTTCATTTTAAATAAAAAAAAAACTACTGCGTTCAAACGAATGACTATGACTGTATGTAGGCAACGAAGCTAATTGTTTTCTTCAAAAGAGCAACAAAAAAGTGCTGTACATAAACCGGACTAAATTCGGTAAAAAATGGACTTGTAGGGGAAATGGACCTAGTGGTCTAGATAGCCATGGTATCAAGTATTCCAAAACAGGTTCCCTTACGGTCGGGTTTTAATTGGCACTGGGGATATAGGCAACAAAGCTAATTGTTTTTATCAAATGAACAACAAAAGAGTGCTGCATATAAATTGGACTAAATCAGCTAAAAAATGGACTTGTAGGGGAAATCGACCTAGTGTGCTAGAAAGCCATGGTATCAATGTTTTCAAAATAGGCTTCATTACCATCGGGCATTACTTAGGACCAGAAACTAATACAGGCGACGAAGTTAATCTGGTTCTCAAAGACAAAAATCAAAAAGTAATCGTTCAAAAAATGCATGTTATCGTCCAAAAAATGCAAGTCATCGTCCTAAAATATGCAAGTACACTAGGGTTGCCAGCATGGCTGGACTTGGCTGGATTGTCCAGCTTTTTTGATGCTTGTCCAGTTTCAAGACAAAATTTAATTTGTCCAGCTAAATAGAAATTTTTTAGTACACTGCAATAACTTGGGCAATAATTTTCATGTTATCTTTATCAAATCATGTTAGCCAACACTGATTTGTTATACAGCTAAGTTATGATTTCCCTCTTCTATCATCACTGACATATAAATTATTTACACAAAACTAAAATTAACATTTTCTCAGTGTTTTTTTATGTCCAGCTTTTTTTGTTTTGTCCAGCTTTTTAAAACCCAATGTCCAGCTTTTTGCGAATCGGAATCTGGCAACCCTAAAGTACACACTCAATTACGCTTCTGATCAAAAGATTGTCAACTAACTTCACTACGCATTAAGTTTAGTTTTTTTGTAAAGAAAATTTTGTTGCATTTTATTTGCAAGTTTTTCGTTTCCAATTGCTTTAAAACGATTTTTAAAACCATTTTTGAAATGAAATTTTTTTTTTGTATTTTTTTTTTTTTTCTCAATTCATTTACAATTAAATAATTAAGTTTATCTATTTATTTAAACAAGTGTTTCTTATATTTTATTTGTTTTTGTTGGCATTTCATTATCTCAATTATTATGTTAAATGTGAATAAATAAAAAAAAAAACACAAAATCATATGATGTCATTAAGAACATTTCAAAAAAAAAAAGTATTAAAAAAAATACATTTTGTTTATAAAAAAAAATACCTTCAAGGTTAATTACATAAATTAAAAAAAAAAAAATTGCAATTTCAGTTACTAAGCAAAAAATACATTTAAAGTTGATTTTTATACACGGAATTACATTTTTTAATCGAAGTTCCGCAAATAAAATTGATTTTATTTAATTTTATTTTATAATCGATTTTAAAGAATATAACGAACCCTACGAACTAGGACCACGAATATCATATGGAACATATTATGACAGTTGACCTACATCTCTCACAGAACATAACCTAAATATTCGGTTGTAGAATCTGTTTTTCTGATCTGTTGTCACTGGAAACTAATAGATTTTTATAGCATTTTTCCAGGCACAAAACAAATTCAATATCAAATGGAACTTTAAATAAAGATCCCTAAAGAATGTCCAAGAGTTCCAGGTGTTTCTGAAAGAAAAAGCAAAACTTTGAAGAGTTACCCCCAATTGGTCTTCTGATCACCAGTGCGCTGTTTTCCTATCCATCCCAATTCAGGCATTATTTGCAAACGTCGGAACAAAGAGAACATGATAAAAATGTGAGGAAGAAATGAGGAAAATTGTTAGTAATTATTGTTTCAAGCAGTGTTCGAACAAATATTGTGCTTTTTGATGCCATTGGTATTTTTCGCACAAGTTTTTATGGATTTGTAGTAAGAGTCATCATTACATATTGCAGGTACCTTAAATTCGATATATTTAAAGCAAAAAAATCTGTTTCCCAGTTTCTCTTCACATTTTAATTAAATTTTTCTTTGGGTGTACAATTGATGCACAAAAAAATTTCAAAAAGAAGCGACGAGAACCTGCTTCACTGAAAGCTGACAAGCAACTGAATACATTTTTATGCTCTTTTTAACGAACATTGTTGATGTTTGTGTCCTATGTGTGTAAAAAACCGAAGAAGTTCGACCCCCGGGGGACATTGGTGCCGACGTCTGATTATTTGCTATACTCAATTGGCTCCGCTCTGACCTCTCCTACTAAGGCTTAGTTAATGGCAGTTCGACTCAATGCAGTCAAATCCTGGTGCAAACAGCACTGTGGACTTTCTGAATAGAACATTCGATTTTAGAATTACAAGTACAGACTTCTGCACTGAAGATCCGTAGGTACCCAATGGGACCCTTAATGCTTAAACTAATGACACGAAGACGAGTGGCATGGGTGGTGGGCTGTGGTATATTTATTAAGGGCTCCGATATTAAATTTTCTAATAGATTGCCTGACCACTGCAGTGTTTTCCAAGCAGAGGTCATGGCAATTTTGAAAGCGGGCCAATGTTTGTCGAACAAGCTCGGCTGCGATTAGGTCTCTAACGAACGTAGTTTCAACGTTCGTCCTTGTTCATGAATGCTGTAGATTTCTCTGAGAGATTTTGGATTATTCAAAGGTAACTCTTATATGAGTTTCGGGCTATAGGGATATTATTGGAAATTGCAGGCCAGGCAGCTGGCAAGGGTACGAAGCTCCCAATTTCCAACATGTTGCAGGGCATAGGTTTTCCCTATTTTTGTCCACTCATTTTACAGAAAAGCTTAATATCGTTGACAACGCCGATGGGTTTTACATGGGTACCTGTCCGCGTGGACCTAATCCCATGGTGCTCTTAACACAGGGTGAAATACAATGCGTCTACCAACGCCCCCAGATATAACAGACTGCTACACCTGAGTACCAATTCGAAGCCATGTATTTGGACAAGACTTCCCCCTTGGTTAAGAGCGGAGCCTATCTAAAACTCCTTCCGATCTTTGGGTCACGGCACCCGGTTGCAAATGCAACCCCACACCGAGCCCATTAACTAGACTCTTCCCGCGATATGGGTCTAAACCACAGCCACCACGATGCTCCCAAAAGGAGCCACACCAACAGCCAGGCTGGAACCGAGGTTCCAGGGGCTCCTGACTCCCGTGGTACCAGAATTAAGTCTCCGGTCAGACCTCGTAATCAGATCGATTACCACCAGTTGAATTCCAAACAGTTCGGGATTGGTGGCCCACAGCGACAAATATCGTTGACAGTAAGAGGGTACGTGCTAGATAATGCTGCACACATATTGAAAAGACGAGGACCGAATCACTTCTGTCCTTAAATCACATGGCCAGCCATCGCACAATGGGTTTCTTATGGGCCACTGTCCTTTTGGTAGACAAGACGTAAGACTTGGCATTTTGTCAAATGACTTCTGCAAGAGCTGTGGGTCTGAGCAGGAAAAAAGAGTTTATCTTTTACCTCAGGTGTGAACTGACTCACTTCTTAAATCGCATGGCCATCCATTACACAGTAGTGATACAGCCGCTGCCTTTTTGGCAGGTATGTCGAAAGACTTTTTGACCTCTCACTTTCCGACATACTTAACCGAAGTCTCTAAGATAAAGATTGCTGCAATAGCAAGATTTATTAATGGCTGGGGTTGATTTTCTCAAGGTTATGTCTTTTGATCCCCTAGTTGAACACTAATTGTGGTATTATAATGGACTTAAGTGGGACCTTTTTCTTCGAGAAGAAATCCGCTGTCAGCTTACCTAACCTGTCAGCTTACAGCCGCTGCCTTTTTGGCAGGTATGTCGAAAGACTTTTTGACCTCTCACTTTCCGACATACTTAACCGAAGTCTCTAAGATAAAGATTGCTGCAATAGCAAGATTTATTAATGGCTGGGGTTGATTTTCTCAAGGTTATGTCTTTTGATCCCCTAGTTGAACACTAATTGTGGTATTATAATGGACTTAAGTGGGACCTTTTTCTTCGAGAAGAAATCCGCTGTCAGCTTACCTAACCTAAACTATAGATTCTGAAGATTTAATTAAGTTCTAGAGATCTGTGTTGTTGATAGTGTTCGGCTCGTATATCCTTCATATGTCTCTGAGTTTGTTGCTGATGAATTTCAATTACAGTAAGACCCCGCTTAAAGCGGAGGATACGTTCGAATAAGTTTCAGCGCTAAACGAAACAGCGTTAAACGAGGCAATTTAACACGTACATATGTAAATACAGGGTGGGCCAAAAGTCACGAAGGGGTTTAATCGTTTAGTCGTTCTTGGGAATCTCGTGGCTTTAGTTCTTGCACTAACTGCAGCTTGTATGGGAAAAGATGTAAATTTTCCTTTAATATTCTGTGTAAAGACCGCCGAGACATTTGTAGCTCAGCAGAGCGCCTTCGAGTTGATGTTTCAGGATTCTCCTCAACACTCTCCAGAACGCGTTGAATATTTGCTTCATTAATTACAGAATGTGGTCTTCCGCTTTGTGGAAGATCCCTTACTGAGCCTTGTTCCTGAAAACGTGTCACTAATTGATTCGGATGGTGAATTCCGCACATTAAAATGACGACGATAGGCTCGTTGAGTTTGAATTATTGATCGATGATGTTCAAAATAAAGTTCTATGATTTTGATTCGCTGGATAACATTGTAACCTTCCAGAATTAATCTCCCAGATTTATTTTACAAGTCCTAAAAAGAAAAATAAAAAAAAAATTAAATTAGAAAAGTTATTAATTTTTCAAATCCCTTCGCGACTTTTGCCCCACCCTGTACATTGCGACTTTGGAAAATACAGTTTCTTTATTCTGGACAGACTAACAAAAGAGTATTGAAAAAGATACATAGAATACACCGTCGTTATATATTGCACCGCTTTTGATTGGTGTATAGCCGTTTTGTTTGCACACATATACAGCACGCATCAATACAGTGTGCGATTTAGGGGAATCCCAATACTACCGCGTAATACTGAAACAGCGTTAAGCGGGGCCTTACTGTAAACCTCAAACCCTCGCCCTCAATATAATTCATTCTTTTCTAGATTAACCGTGTCGACACTGATTTTTTTTCTGTGTATCTAAAATAACGCCGTGGTCTAGTAGGTAGTGTGTTGGCTTATTAGACTGAAGGCCCGAGTTCGAATTCCAGGTCAGACATCAAAACGAAAATATTTCTTCGGCGACTTCCTCTCAGCAGATTTCTGGCAAAAACTCTGAGAGTAAATAAAATTGCCATGTAAAGCTTCTCAATAAAGTTTGTCGTTCGGAGTCGACTTTAAACTGTAGGTCCCGCCACTCATGTATAAAATTAACACACACAACATGAGTAGTGTGAGAAGCTAGGACTGAAGGGTGCGGGCTTCTTGGGGACGATTGCTGTAGACTGCCTAATGGTGAAGGTATAGCACTGGCCATTTTATAGTCACCTAGCAGCAACTCGTTTCCTTGCCGTTCGCATCTTGAGATGTCCACAAACACTACTCCCTCTCTTCCACCTTCCTATAACCCATTTTCTTATATAAAAAAAAAAAAAAAAAAAAAAAAAAAAAAAAAAAAAAAAAAAAAAACCTGCACAATGCATGAGTAGGGGTCATCCCTTGAGTGCTGGTTTCACCAAAAAAAAAAAAAAAAAAAAAAAAAAGTGGAATTAAAATGAGGCTTAATTGCTGTAGTAACTGATTTGTGAGACAAGTTTGGTTGCAAGTTAAGAGATAAAATGGTTTATAATACCCGAGGAGCAATCAATTTGATTTTAATTAAGAAAGTGTGAATAAAATGAAGAAATATTTACGTTTTTCATTCCAATTATCCGATCGATAACTGTCAAGTGATTGCAAATAATTGTCACACACAGAGTTTCAAAATTTTCTGCTTAATTTATTGCAAAAATATTTATTTAAACATTTTGTTGTTGTTGTTATTTATTATCTGCTCAAAATTTATTAAAAATATTTATTAAAATAAATATTTGAAGAACACAAAAAAACGCAGAACAAAATTATGCAGAAAATGTATGCGTTCCCTTCTCTCGCTAATCATTTCTTTTCAATTTCAACACTTTTTTTCCCTCCGTTTTTTTTCATTTCAAATGAAAAAAAAAATACATCACATGACGTTAATAATTAAATAATCACACACAGAATAATTTTAGTTGATTTATTCTGTTTTTTTTTTTTATTTTTTTTTATTATTATTTAGTACTGCTGGTGTGTACTTTCAAAAAATCTTATCGCATTTCACTTCACCTCTCAACCACCACCACAACCCACCACCATTTATTTGACTGCGAGTAGAGTAGTACTGTGTGTGTGTTAATGTTTTTCTTTCTTTTTTTCAGTCTGTCTGTTGAACGTAATTTATTTGATCTGATTAAGGTCTTGTTAAGGCGATATGATATGAATGACTTGGGGAAATTCTTTCAATTTTTTTTTTATATTTTTCATTTCCTCCTCTCTGGTTATTTCTAGAAGTTTTAAAATTTTTATTTGAATTTCATTTAATTTTAACAATTTGTCGTACAATATAATACAGGGTGGGCCAAAAGTCACGAAGGGGTTTAATCGTTCTTGGGAATCTCGTGGCTTTAGTTCTTGCACTAACTGCAGCTTGTATGGGAAAAGATGTAAATTTCCCTTTAATATTCTGCGTAAAGACCGCCGAGACATTTGCAGCTTAGCAGAGCGCCTTCGAGTTGATGTTTCAGGATTCTCCTCAACACTCTCCAGAACGCGTTGAATATTTGCTTCATTAATTACAGAATGTGGTCTTCCGCTTCGTGGAAGATCCCTTACTGAGCCTTGTTCCTGAAAACGTGTCACTAATTGATTCGGATGGTGAATTCCGCACATTAAAATGACGACGATAGGCTCGTTGAGTTTGAATTATTGATCGATGATGTTCAAAATAAAGTTCTATGATTTTGGTTCGCTGGATAACGTTGTAACCTTCCAGTATTAATCTCCCAGATTTATTTTACAAGTCCTAAAGTATTTGCCCCACCCTGTATTTGTTTTGACGAAATTAATGAAGCCATTATTAGCCTTGTAACTTGGATTTGCTTTTCATAACGTATGTGAAATAATATTCGAAGTTTACAAAGTTAGTTTTGATTATAGCAGGCTTATGATCACTGACTGACTCCGTTGCATCAGAATCTTAAATATCTCTTTAGCTGATTGAAAATATTTACAAAATCGATCACAGTCTCATTCCAATTTGAAATGAGTTCGTCTACCTTCCTGTCAGAGTTGCATATACACATATGGCCATTAAAATAGGGACGACCTTTAACTGACGCGAATTTCATGTCTTTTTTTTTTGCAAAAAAAAAGAGAATGCTTTTGGTATTGGATAACCTCCTAAGTAATATGCGCATAGGGGATCTCTTAGCCATGATCAGGCTGAATAAATTCCTGAGTAGAAGAAAGATTATAACGTTAGTATAATTCGCAAAGACGCTAAGTCCACTTTTTTCCAAAATTGAGATTTTAATGCAAAACGGTAACATTATACATAATACATATTTTACAACAAAAAAACATGTCATTATATAGTTTAAAGTTGTTGTAATTTTGTGGTTTGCAAAAGCGCTAAGTATACAAAACTACGAAAAATATTAATATTAATATTATTAATTAATTAGTAATAATAATAATAATTAACATTATTAGTTATTAATATTATTATTATTATTATTTTGTAAAAATAATTGCGTTTAAACAGTTTAGAAATTTTAAAAACTGAAAAAGCTACAATGTTTTTTGTGTCTCCTGTAAAATTTGAAAAAAGGGATTTTTAACACATTTGCGAATGAGACTAACGATAAGTTCTGTGTTGGCCAGTGTGTAAACAGCCCATTTTTCTCTCTCTCTCTCATCTGGACTAGGCACTCTCTCATGTTTCATCCGTTTAGTGTGGTTAGGTTAGGTAGAGGACGTGTACTTGTCAACTGTGACAAGTACAGTACCCGTAGGTCGAATTGACCCATTGTACAACGTCCTAGCTTCTCACATCACTCGTGTTGTGTGCGTTAATTTTATACATGAATGGCGGGGGACCTACAGTTTAAAGTCGACTTCCGAACGACAGATTTTTGAGAAACTTTTCATGGCAATTTTTACTCTCAGACTTTTTGTCAGAAATCTGCTGAGAGGAAGTCGCCGAACAAATATTTTCATATGTATTTTCGTTTTGATGTCTGACCTGGGATTTGAACTCGGGCCTTTCGTCTAATAAGCCAACACACTACCTACTAGACTACGGCGAACATGGTTGAACAGTGTCAAATATTCATGCAAAATTGCAAAATTTTTAGATGAAAGTAGACAAAATGTGGCATCCATTTTGCCGAAAACTTTCTTTTCATACCCAAGTGATCATTTCTCACCTTTTAAATTTGAATTTTAAATCAAAAACGTCTTTATAAGGAGGAACTATTAAAGAAAAACGTTTTACAAATCAAAACAATAAATTTGCATAAAAACTAGGAATAATTTTCAATCAAATGCAACCAAACAATATAGAAAGAAAACTATAATGACAGCAACAACAATAACAACACTAAAGACAGCAATAATACTTAATTTAAAATACTACGTACATACAGACAGAGGAGGAGATACACAATGTTTTAAATTACAACCTGTGTTATAGCGTTTAACAAGCAACAGCTAAAAATGCTGTAATAAATACGACAGTTTTGCGGTTTTCTTTTCCACTTTTTCACTCTTTTTTTTTTTTTTACTCTTCTGTGGCCCCCTCAACACAAGTGTGATGTGCAAATCTGTGTAACCGACAAACCCCGACAAACGTTTGTAAAAACCAGAAGAAAAAATATTGTCTTGGAACGACTTTCCCAAGTGTACGATGAGCTTGTAATAAAAGTATACGAGGTGTAGGGAGGGGTAGGTTTGGTATATGTGTGTGATGGTCGATATTGCCAACCATTTGGCATTTAATTAATTTGATCCTATTGATACAAACCAATTAATTGTTAGGGGTGTTGTGTGTGGATCGAATCTGTTCTTTTTTTTAATTCAATTTATTAGTGGCTTGCACAGCGTACCCTACTATTGTTAAACGTTTAACGTAAACGTTTAATAAAATTATGAAAATTTATGCAAAAAAACAAACTGTCTTCTTTGTAGTTGTCGTCGTCGTCGTCGTCGTCTTCGGATTAATTGAAATATCAAATCTAAGTACGTCATCATCAATGTGTGTAATTGATCTGTAAAACGTTTTGTAATGAACATGTTTTTGTTTTTTCAAGTGGTGGTTATTAATAGATTCTCGATATCAGCTGGATTTGATTTTATAAACAAACAATATATCGTCGTTCAGTATTTAATTAAAAAATTTATAGAAAATAAAATAGTGCAAGTGTTGCCAAAACTGGGAAATTTTTCCGGAAACAGTTATTCCCGATATTTTCTTTTAAAAATTTCTGTTTAAAATAACGTGTAGACAGCTAGGATAGGTTTTAGCGTTCACAGAGGTGAAGGAAGGCCCCTTGTCATGATCCGTTAGTGGTGGGTTTGAACCACCCCAAGCTTCGGATGAAACCTTCCAGTTCCCTTAGAGGCACGTTCGCTAGGTTAGGTTAGGTCGGACTGGTAGCTCTGATTTCACAAAGCACACTTGAGCACGCGTAGCGGCCCGTTGTGATGCCACGGGTGAACGCAGTCCCTGTACTGACCAAGTTCCACCACAATGAGGGAAAAAGGAAGAAGTTGGTCAGCGCAAGGGCTGCGGCACGTTCGCTACTATGCTCAGATCTTCAAACGTTCTGTCCCCCAAAAAAACCGATGATGTCTGTTCTCAAGTGCAGGGCACTCCCATAAAAGGTTTTGGTCCAACTCTGTTTCCTCTACATCATGGCAGCTTCTGCAGTAATCCCAGTGGAACAGACCCGGACAGACTGCTGTTTCCCTTTAGAGTTTTTTGTCAGAATGTGAACCGTTCTCTTGTCGATCTCAAGTAGTTCCTTGGTTCTGCTGTCACCTGCTAGACACAGTAGTTTTGAAATTCGACAATCAGGCGTGTTGGATCACCCACGGTTTGTTGAATTCCACGGTGCTTTTTACGATTTAGGAATAAATCGTAAGAATACACATATAGTCATATGGCGCGTGAAAACTTTGAGAGCTCATAACTCAAAACACACTTTTTCGACTTAGAATGTTATAGAACGGAGGCGTCCATATATCCTCTCTATCGTCGCCTCCTCAGACATCTCCAATCTCTTCTGTACTAGTTCGTCCGTTTTTCGTTGTCCTCTATGCCACAGTGACTCGGAAGTCAGTAGATGGGAGAATGGTATCTTGTCGACGCATACGGTGTATACAGCGCTTTTTGATTAAACGAGATGGGATCCCAGCGCTTTGATCCCATCAAGTTCGAAGGAAACAGGTCCCCGGTTTGTTGAATTCCACGCTGCATTTTCCAATTTGAAAAAGTACTCCTCTAGAGGCACAAATATCCACTCTATCGTCTCCGATCTCTTTTGAGCTAGTTCGTCCGTTTTTCGTTGCCCTCTATGCCAGAGTGACGCAGAAGTCAGTAGATGGGAGAAGGGTGTTTTGTCGACGCATACGGTGTATACAGCGCTTTGATCCCATCAAGTTCAAAGGAAGCAGGTCCCCGGTTTCAATCATGCGTGTAGCTTTTGCAATAGCAAAATCCTCCGCCTGAAATACGCTGGCCTGGTTAGGTAATCTGTATGAGACGTTCGGTGCCAGTTTATCGGAATAGACCCCAGATCCAGTACCCCTTTCCATTTTCTAGCAATAGGTGAAAATCGTCATGTCACCGTCTTATCACCACGTGACTGGTGTGATAATGATGTGTGAGCGAAAGCACTTTGTTTTCGTAATGAAGATGATGATCAATGCTGGTGGTCATTTTGTCGCAGCCAATAGTGATCCTGAAAGCATTACTCTGAATGGCTTGAAGTTATTACCATTTGGTAGAGCTTAGAAAAAAAGTTCAAACCCCGGGAATGCTTATTTTCAATTTCGTAAAGCTTTCGCCCTAACACCACACCATACATTTTGTATCTTTTGAAAAATATTAAAGAAGAATTGTTTCGTTCTTTAAAACATTGAATTTGTAAAACGTTTTAGATTAAATGAAATTTTTTTGAGATTAAAACATTGTTTAGCTTATCAAATTCTATTACAGATAAGGAGAAAGTACAAGTGCATTCCGCCTAAAGCGATTTAGGTTTTATCAAGTTTAACTTCACGAAATCTTGTTTAAACCGCTTGTTTAATAAAAATTTAATTTCATTGTTTTTGTGACAAATTAATGACTTTGTACCACTTTGTACCCCTAAAGCTATGTATTAATGCGAAAGTGTTAATAAACTATCTGGCCTGACAATGCCTTTTATGTTATCAGCTGTTTTTTGCTGCTAAGCCTTGCCATCCATTTTCGTTTAAAGCGCCACCACCACATTTCAAATTATCAGCCGTTTGTCGATTATCAGGTGAGTGATTGGCAGTGTGGCACTGGCTTATATACAGAAAAGGCTCGTGTTTCCATTTTAATACATACGTACATAAGTATGTACATTGAATATGTAATCTTTAGTGAATGACATTTTGCTAGACACTGAACTACTACTACATCTACTTTCCCTCTTGTTCGTCTCACTTTTTTTTTTATTGTATTTCATTTCGCTCTTGCAAATATGTACGTTTTATTGAAAAGTTTTTTTTTTTTTTTTTAAAGCAAGACAGACAGAAGAAAAAAAAAAATAAGACAGAATTATAATGAATTGCAGTGTCAATTTAACATTGACATAGCGTGACTAGTGTAAATTATAGATTCATTTCCCATTATTAATAATGAAATTCTCTTTCTCTCTCTCTCTCTCGTTATTATATGGCTAGCAGAACTTTATAAAGAAATTATTTTAATTTGTTCTTATCACAAATGAAACACAAAAAAAAAAAAAAACAACAACAACAACAAAAAACCCGCATAAAGCATATGAAAAAAAACTAAACAAAACATTACCTAATCATTCAAGTCTTTCCTTCCATTTTTTTGTATTTTTTTTTTTTTTTTTGCTCAAATACTTGCAAAGAAAAATTAAAAAAAAAAATCTGTCTATGACAGCTCTAATGATTAATAACTTGTTCAATATTTCACACTTTATTTATTTTTATTTTTGCATTTTTCTTTTTCCAGAAATTGAATGCTTTCTTGGCTCAATATGTACGCTTCATCTCAGCTGATGCCAGTCTACGTGATGTGCTCGCCTCCAAGATTCCCGCTGAACAAGAACGCGTCAAGAATTTCAGGAAACAACATGGTGCCACCAAAATGGGTGAAACCACCATTGATATGGTAAGTAATTCAATGTTTTAAAACCCAGTAAATTGTATACAAGTAACAGCTCAAAATGTATAAAAAATCAGTTCTTTTTCAAATTACTATTAATAGATACCACTTGAGAACAAAACTAATCACAAGTATTAATAAAATATCGTCTTAATTATTAAATTCACTAATGGTGTTTTCTTTTCTACCAAAAAATGTGCATTTTATTTAAAAAAAATGCAATTTTGTGTTTGTTCCTTAGAAATGTTTCGCCCTCTAAAAGGGTGGTATGTTTTATTCTAAATAATTTGTACTTGCTAATGGTGGAGGGCATTGCATTTTATGCCCTGTATAATGGTGTTTTCTTTTCTACCAAAAAATTTGCATTGTGCATGTGCAAAATGCAATTTTGTGTTTGTTTCTTAAAAATGTTTCGCCCTCTAAAAGGGTGATATGTTTTATTCTAAATAATTTGCACTTGTCAATGGTGGAGGACATTGCATTTTATGCCCTGTATAAATCGAGAGTGCTGATAATGCCCTGTAAAGCAGAAGACTTTTGTTTATTTATAGAGCTACCAGATGAAATTTAAAAAAAGTCGCATGGTATCGTTATCCAATTTTGAAGTTAATTTTTCATGGCTTTGTGGAGTAACATGAAGGAAACATTACATTATTAAAGCTACATGGTCATCTTTTGAACAAATTGGCATTTCGTCATTCATTTTCTTAATAAGTGGTAAACACAGGGCATACCCTTTTTTTAAATTTTGTGTTTTGTTCTTCTCAAATAAAAAATTACATTACAACAGAGTTGGTCAGCAATTTTTTTAATGTACCTTGTAAGAGGGTGACATTTTCTTTGTAGAAAAGAAAACACCATAAGAGCATTACCATAATTACATTCCAAATTGATTTAGAAATCAATTTTCTGCAACTGACTTTCAGTTATTGTGAAAAGAATTAAAAAAAAACAGTAAACATTAATAAAATAATGCCTTAATTACTAATATCACCAAGAGCATTGCCATAATTGAAAATAAATTGATTTATAAATCAATTTTCTGCATATTTTTTAGAATATTTACATAGAATAGTAAAATAGGCCATTAATGATTAAATTTGCTAAAGGCATAATTGCAAAAACATTACTTAGAAAATATCCTAAAAATAATAATTATGTCATAATTATAATTCCAAATTAATTAAAAAAAACAATTTTCTTCAATTTAACTTTCAATATTTATCATAGGAATATAAAACTCATGTAAAATACGGCATTAATTATTAAATTTACAAAAGCATTACTATAAAGGCATTACTTAATTTAAATTTACAAAAGCATTACCATAATTGGATATAAATTGATTTAGAAATCAAAAATGCTAAAAGTATTACCGTAATTCTATTCCAAATTGATTGGGAAATCTATTTTCTGCAATTTACTTTCCATATTTATCGCTAGAAACTCTAAAATTCTACATAAAATTGTAAACTATGCCATTAATGATTAAATTTGCTAAAGGCATTACCATAATTGCAAAAGCTTTACTTAGAAAATATCCTACAAACCTACAAATACTAATTATACCACAGTTACGCTTCCAAATTGTTTAAAAATCAATTTTCTTCAACTTAACTTTTAATATTTATGAAAAAAAAATTTTAAATCCCTCTAAATATTAATAAAATATGGCCTTAATTACTAAAAATGCTCAAAGCATTACCAGAATTTCAAGAGCATCACTTTAAAAATATCGTTTAAATAAAAAATGTTAATGCCAAGCGGCATAAATGATTATTTTTTATTTAATTCCGCATTATATTAAAATCTACAAAATGAAATCAATGCATTAGTAGAAATACAATAAATGGCTGCATTTAATACGAATTTCAAGAGCGTATAAGTAAGCATTATTAAAAATTAAACCCTATTATTAAATGCACTAAAAGCATTATCATTTATTTAAAGGCATTACTTAGGAAATGTTAAGTAAATAACATATATTATGGCAAAAAAGTTAATTTTCAAGAATTTTGTAGTAAAAATTTTATGTTTTTGAGCAGCTTAAGTTATTCTTGTACCTTCAGCATTACAAAGACATTTTCAATTAAAAAATAATTCCATTATTTTAATGCCTAATTTTTAAATCTTTTTATGCTAATTGTTTAATTTTTGTTATTAAATTAAAGCATTATTCAAAATTTAGTAATTAAATTGGTTTTTAGTAATTTTTGTAACTAAAATTCTATATTATGGCTAAATTTTGTAGGTTTTCAACAACTTAAATTAAATTTTTGTTAAGAAATTATTGGAAAAATTGTATATTATGGTTGCATTTGAGGATATGAGGTTATTAACATGATTGCATTACCTGCATACTTGTAGTATTACTGGAGAAAATTTAAATGTATTTTTATTCTCTTAAATAATCAAAATAATAAACTTCTTGGGTTGCTGTTCAATCTAACAACTCTTAATAAACAGAAAAATGTCCTTCTCTAGCTCTTCTCTTAAGCAAGTTGTGCTCTTGGTTTTCATAATTTCTCTTTTTATAGGGATTACATTTTGAACTGAGCACAAGTTTTCTAGGGCCATATCAAGACTCTCTTAAATTTTTTTACAACAAAATCTCTTTTTTTTTAAATTCTTTTTCTTGTTTTATAAAATCCCCTTCATATGGCCGCTATAGAAAATTTTATACGAAAACAAAAAAAAAAAACAAATGCTTTATGGCCAACTGCCAAATGATTAAATAATCGCAGTTTTTTGTTTTTCTTCAAAATGTTTCTTAAATAATAACATTTGTCATGTGTTGTTTGTGTTTCTTGCTACTGTAGAGACAACTACTCCTCCTCCTCCCCCATTCTCCTACCTCTCACCCCTATTTATTCTAAATTTAAAATGCAATTTTTTTACATTTTCGTGTTCTAAATAAAAATTCTCTTTTCAAGTGGTTATACAACAGTATTCTGATGTTTTTTTTTTGTTTTTTGCCGACTCTGTGTCAACAAAAACAAAAGGAAAATTGCAATTGTTGTTGTTATTATTAAATGCTATAATTTGTTGCACGTTAGTTTGGTTGCCGTGTCGCTTTTTCTGATGTATTGATTTTTGATTATGTCATGTAACAATGAGTTGAATGCAAGCAACAAAAGGTCATTTTATTCTCTTTGAAATAGAATAATGACAAGCATTTATAGAAATTGCCTTAAGCAGCTTAAAAATAAAATCATTACCTAGAAGTAATTGTTCAAATTTCATATTTAAATTGCTTTTGAAAACAAATTTGAATAGATTTTTAATATTGGTAACACAAAGCAAGCATTACTTTCAAATTGATAGAGCATTACATTATTTTACTAACTTACAGTTTTTAAAATAGTTTTTCCAAAATCAAATATTCGTCATAAAAATTCCGTCAAATATGGTCATAATGCCTATAAGCATTACTTAGCAATACGTTAAGCATTGTTCAAAATGTATTTTAAATTTAATTTATTCTATTATTTTTTTTTTACATCTTTTAATCAAAATACCAAAGATTTAGTCTTTTGACTAAGAAAAATTAGTAATTCTCCTAAGCATTACTTGGTAATTGCTGCAGCATTACATTATTTCAAGAAGTGCAATCAATTTTAAGCCATACTTTCAATGCTTTTTCATAAATCAAGTATTAAACATTAAAATTCCCTTAAGATCTTGGACAATGCCTTTAAGCATTACCTTGAAATTAGTAAAGCACCGTTTATAATTTTTTTTTAATTCAGCCCTAGCAAAGTTTTACTTTTCTTACAACAACAAAATGTTAATTCTTCAATGCATTACTTAGTAATTAATGAGTTATATTAATAATTTAATAGGATTTTTTGAAGACTTTAATATCAGGGATAAAAATTCCCTTAAAATCTTTGGTAATGCCCATAAGCGTTACCTAGAAATGTGTCAAGCATTGCTCAAAATGTATTTAATTTATTTTAAATTAAATTTGTCATTATTTTTTTTAAATCTTTTGAACATATAACTACAGATTTGCCCTTTTCACTAAGCAATATTGGTAATTCTCCTAAGCATTGCTTGGTAATTGCCCCAGCATTACATTAGTTCAACAACTGCAATACATTTTCAGGCATGTTTTCAATTCCTTTTCATAAATCAAGTATTAAGCCTTCAAATCCCATCAAAATCTTTGATAATGCCTATAAGCATTACCTCGAAAGACATGCTAACGACAGCATTGTGGTTTAATTACTTTGGCTACATTTAAACCTTGTAAATTTTGGTAATGCTGTGGCTGATTATTTCACATTACAATTATGATGTTGAGAAATAATTTGTTTGTAATTGGCAAAGTAATGGCAGCATTGAGTTTTATTTACTTGAATTACATCTTAAACTTGACAATTTCGGCAATGCTTTAGCTATCTTTAAGAATTTGTAGGAAAATTCAAATTATAATTAAAAAACTGTGAAGTATGTATTTCGTTTACAATTGAATAATTAATATGAGCATTGGCTTCTAATTATTTTAGTAATTAAGCACAGTAAACTTGTAAATTTTGGTAATGCTTTTTAATAAATTTAAGTAGATTCCAATTCAAAATTAGGAAATCGTAAAATAATGGCTTGGAATTGATGAATTAAAGACAGCCTTGAGTTTTAATTATCTTTGCTAGACTAACAACTTGAATATTTTGCTAATGCTATGGTTCAATTTATGAATGTTTACTGAGTTCCAGATCATAATTGTAATAATTTGTTTGTAATTGATTAATCCTCAAGAGCATTGAGCTGTAATTACTTCATTTTATTGATTTTATTATTAATCTGTTCAATATTTTATTTTTTCGTCTATCCCTTTTAGATGTATGGTGGTATGCGTGGCATTAAAGCTTTGGTCACTGAAACCTCCGTTTTGGATGCCGATGAAGGTATTCGTTTCCGTGGTCTTTCCATTCCCGAATGCCAAAAGGTATTGCCTGCTGCCGATGGTGGTGCTGAACCATTGCCCGAAGGTCTCTTCTGGTTGTTGATGACCGGTGATGTGCCCACCAAGGCTCAAGTCAAACAATTGTCTAAGGAATGGGCTGCACGTGCTGCTTTGCCACAACACGTTGTCACCATGTTGAACAATTTCCCCACCACCTTGCACCCAATGTCCCAATTCTCGGCTGCCATTACTGCCTTGAATCATGACAGTAAATTCGCTAAGGCTTACTCAGAGGTAAGTTAATGGCTTTCGAAAGGATTTGGAATGGTTTTTAAAGATTGTTTTTCCTTTTCTTTTTTTTTGTAATGTTTAGGGTGTCCACAAGACCAAGTACTGGGAATATGTGTATGAGGACAGCATGGACTTGATTGCCAAATTGCCCGTTGTAGCTGCCACCATTTACTGCAATACCTACCGCAATGGCAAAGGTTCCAAATCCATTGATTCCAATTTGGATTGGTCTGCCAATTTCGTTAAAATGTTGGGCTATGACAATCCCGAATTCACCGAATTGATGCGTCTCTACTTGACCATCCACAGTGACCACGAAGGTGGCAATGTATCTGCCCACACTGTGCACTTGGTTGGCTCTGCCTTGAGCGATCCCTACCTCTCTTTCGCTGCCGGTATGAACGGTTTGGCTGGTCCATTGCACGGTTTGGCCAACCAAGAAGTCTTGGTTTGGTTGCGCAAATTGCAAAAGGAGGCTGGCAACAATCCCTCAGAAGAACAGCTTAAGGACTACATCTGGAAGACCCTCAAGTCTGGACAAGTTGTGCCCGGCTATGGTCATGCTGTACTCCGTAAGACCGATCCCCGTTATACCTGCCAACGCGAGTTTGCCCTCAAGCACTTGCCCGACGATGAACTCTTCCAATTGGTATCCAAGATCTACAAGGTCGTGCCACCAATCCTCACCGAAACCGGCAAGGTTAAGAACCCCTGGCCCAATGTAGATGCTCACTCCGGTGTCTTGTTGCAATACTACGGCATGAAGGAAATGAACTACTACACTGTGTTGTTTGGTGTTTCCCGTGCTCTCGGTGTCTTGGCCTCGCTTATCTGGGATCGTGCTTTAGGTCTACCAATCGAACGTCCCAAATCCTTGTCCACAGACTTGCTCATGAAGATGGTTAAGAAGTAAAATTTTTTGCATTCATTCTAGGTGTTACAAAAACAACAACAACATTTTAAAACCAAAAACTATTTCTAAAAAAAACTACAACAACAACAAAAATTATATTGAAGTTAGAAAAATTGTATTTTTTTTTTTTTTGTAATTTAAGATCCACAGATATTTTAAAAGTAATATGAGAGGATTAAAAAAGAAAAATAATTTACAAAAATAGTTAAGAGAAGCAAAACTATAAAACCAACAACAACAAAAACATTATGAAGAAATGAACACACATACATTTACTTAACAAATATTAAAGCTTAATTAATTTTAATTTAATTTAAAAACAAACAAACAAACAACAAATAAATAAATAAAAAATTATTTAAAAATAAAACAAGAATAAAAAAGAAAACAAATCCTCCCTCAAGCGTTTTGAGTATTTAAAAAAAAAAACCCCCTTAAAGGAGGAAAAAAATCAAAAATTTAAAGAAAAAATTTGAATTTTTGCAATTTTAGGTTGTCTTTTAAAAACAAATCGATTTAATGTAGTTGGAAGCTTTTGAAGTAATGTCGCTGAGAGATCTCTTTTTTAATTTCAATTTCAATTTTTCCGTTCAATTAATTTCTTATTCACTTCATTATTTCCGTTTTCCCAACCCCTTTTAAAAGAAATGAAAAGAAAGCAAGTAAAAACTACTTACAATTTAACATGTAACAATAATTTAAATAAGGTGATCATTTTAATATATTTATTGAAAATATAAAACAAAAAAAAAAAACACAAAAACACGTATTTAAACAAATAAAAAAAAAAATATTTGGTAGTGTTCATTAAATATAAAAACAAAACATAAGAAAAAGTTCAGTTGAATTGTACTAAGAGTTGGAGTTGTATTGTTCAGTCAGTCATTCAACCTAAAACATAATAAATTATTTATAAAAGAAAACAAACAAACAAAAAATGAAACAATAAACTGCTTAAATAAATTTAAAACCCACATAAAACGTAATGAATTTTATTAAGAACACAAAAAAACGTAAGCAAAAGGTGTTGAAAAACCCTTTCAAAGTCGTCTTAAAACCTTTTTAAATACAGCAGCTCCCTCTATTTTTCAAACTATGTGTGTGTGTGGTCAGTGTGTAAGAAATTTGTTAAACAAAAAAGTTAACACGACTTAAGGAGCTTTAAATAAAAACAAACGTTAAGGTTGCCACATTGGCAATCTTATAAAAGATTTCTTTTACAAAATGATGCCATATTTACATATTACCTATTGAATCAATAAAATAAGGTTGCCAGTTGTAAATTTCTAACCAAGAATTATGTTTGTAACCATTGGGTCTTTAAACAGAAATTATACTTTATTAGACGGTTTTATAAACCTCAAATGCATAAAAACCAATAGTTTTTCTTTAATTTTAATTACTTTACCCGTAATTTTTATTTAAAATTATCGGCCTATATTCCCTTTTAACGAATCTTACCATCTGGCAACCTTAATTTTCTTATTTAACTTTTCTCTCTCTCCAATTGGCAATCAGAATCTTGATCAGCTGTTTTTCATTTATTAGCAGAGACTTGACTTTGACATTTTAGTGGAGATAAAAAAAGCACAGAGTAACGGTGCTAAAGAGAAACCATTTTGGTTTTTATAACATAATTTTGTAAAAGTGAAAAAGAAAATTTTATAAAATAATATTACAAATCTTAAGACACAATATAATGGCGTATGATTTAAAAAAGGAATCAGATGTCAAGGAGTACATAGAAAAACTTGGTGTTGAATATCGTTTTGGCTGCTATTCGGAAAAGAAACCTGAAGGTATGTAAAAGTAAGGCCACTATGAAAAAAAAAAAAATGCCGGAAAATAGCGGAGAAAAAAAATCAATTCTAACCTAAAGATTTTCTTAAAAGTTTAATTTGAATGGTAAAATGAAATATAATTACGCTTCCTAATCAATTGTTGTTACATTCTATTAATTTAGTTTGTCATCTGTTGGGCGATTATTTGGAGGGTATTAAGAAAGACTTTGAAAAGGCCTCCAAAGTTTACAAATCAACATGTGACGATTATGGTTACGCAAAATCCTGTTTTAAATTTGGCAATTATAGCTTCTTGGGCAAAGGTAAAAGCGGCAGTAAAGGTGATCCCCGTGCAGCTTATAGTTATTATGAGAAAGGCTGTAATTTAAATGATTCCGATTCATGTCTACACTCTGGTCTGCTGCTGGTGTCACGTTCAATGCCAAAGGAAATCGATCGGGATGTAAAGAAGGTAAGTGGTAAAGACATTTTTATTATTCACTTAATAACATTAAGAGAATCGCATCATATTTTTCACTACTTGATTATAAAAATAGTAGTAAATACACTGCAGACAGGTTGTTTAGTCATTTATAAGTTAAAGAGATAAACATTATTGTTGTAGCAGTTCGGCTGTTGTCTCCGGAAGCTTTTCCCTGTATATAAGATAAAAAGTTGGTTTTGTAAATATGGTTGTATGCCTGTGTAATTTGGTGGGGATGAAATGAATTAGAGATGCAGGTAATTTGTTTGTTTAGTTGTATGTGTACGATGTCCGATGTTTAGTGGTTGGTAGTCCAAGGAAGTCCGCTGTAGTCGTTGGGTTCAGCCACAGGTCAATGGGTCGTAGGGCTGTCGGCTTTGCTGGACAGCTAAAGATGTGCACCGTGTCATGTGGTGCCTGGTTACATGAAAGGCAGATATCTGAGGTTGCAGGGATGATACTAGCCCTATAGCTATTCAGTATGTTTGAATAGTCTGATCTAAGCTGGGCAAGAATGGTCCTGGTAACCCTTGGCAGCCGCCTTTCGGTATCGGATATAGCTGGAGGATGCCGATTTATGACCCTATTGTAGCTGAGTTGATGTCTGGCTGTCCCGACCGTTGTCTGATGTAGGGAGTTTTGCGCCTCCCTAACACGACTGAAGGTCAACTATTGATGGTATCAGGTGGGTAATGTCCGGTTTATAAATCGTGAAGTCTCGTCTTATGTGGCGGGGGGAAGGGTTATTCATAACTGTACGATGGATGGGATAGGTAGGCAGGTAGCAAGCAATAAGATATTGGTTGGTCAGCAACTCGTTATGTTTCTTAACTGTCAGCATTTCGGACTCCTCGTGGAGGTGGTCGATACTGGTCATCATCACGCACCCAGTGGCTATTTGCAGGGCTTTATTGTTGTTGAAATAGGCTTGTTTTTATTAGAAAAAATACCATCGGGGGAAAAACCTATCAATTCGATTCAATTGTTTTAAAGCTTATTTCACAGCTTAGATCAAAGTGTTCTATGTATTGTTGTCACATTTTCTTTTAAAACTATTTTTCAATAGAAACTAAAACCAGTTTGGTGTATAGAGAGCATTTAGAAGGGACTACATTTCTACTACAAAGTGTATAGAATTGAAGAATTTATTTAATAGATAATGACGAATGAATTAATGAACAAAATCACTGTAAAAACAAGAATGATAATCAAACATTGCCAAACCTCAAGGCTCCAAAACAAAGCTTTCTGTTGCTTTAATTCTTATTTTGGAGACTTTAGTCTCTTCATAGCAGAAGCTGGGCACTGACACATGGTTAGGGGAAATGTTCTTCCTTACATTTCCTCAGTTAAAAAGCTTATGCAGAAGCTATTTAAGGAAATGTCAAGTCTGTCAGCATGCCTTCCATTAGGGCAATGGCCTGTGAGAACCGTAATTCAAAGACTCTACTCATTATCATACAAGGCCGGCAGAGCCTACTAATATTGCACCTAAAACAATTGAAGAATCTCCAGTTTAACTGAGACAATGGAAACATCTATGTCTTGTAACATATTGTAGATTATGAACTCTATACCAGTCTTGATCGATTTATTGGCAATTCAATTTCCGACAATATGTCTTATGTCCTGGAACTCTATACTAGTCCTGGCCGGGTCATTGGCAATTCAGTTTTCGACAATATCTCTATGTCCTGGAACCTTGAATGATTTGGAATTTTCTTAAGAAATCTTTGGCATTCATGAACGAGAACGGATGACAATGAGATGATATTCGTTAGAAACTTGTATAAGTATACTAAAGAATTTTTAAGGAAAATACAATAAACCAACAAACTTTACTTGACTTCCAGGCTTTTGCCTGCAAAACACTGTATACAGGTATAGGAGAGTCTAATGTGAGAACCCTTAATATATATTCCACAACCTACATTGGATCATAGTACTGCATTTTGGAGTCGTTAATGTATTCAGAATTTGTACTTCTAGTACATTTGCTCTGTAATGTCATTACAATGAAATTTTGAGTGCTATGATGTCCGAACTAGCCTTTATCTATTACCGACAAGTTGTTACAGTGACCAAAATATGATTGTTATATGGATTTACATTGAAACTATCTACATAGACATCAAAATTCCTTGCGTCTAAGGCCCTATATTTTCATCGTAGGAAGACAGAATAGTAGTCTAACAGCAGTGACTCAGAAATTCGTAGTACTTTGGAGAAAATCTCGTGCGGACCTCAGATTGCTGTCTCTGCGGTACTGGCGCACAGATTTAAATTTCATAAATTTCCATATCCAAACCTATTATACCGTAGCCTATTATCATCTCTGAATATTAGTGTCGATTATTTTGCAATGTTTCTAACGTCATTTTGTGGCTGAAAACCTCTGGCTCAATTCGACAGAGCCATGTATGCGATGTACTATCCCTTATTTATCCATCTTAGGGATTCTATTCAATAGGAGTTCATTTGTTCTATGGTTCGTTAGCCTGCGGAAGACGTAACCAATCTTTATTCCATTTTCTCTTAAGAATCTCTTTTACTGTTGGATTTTAACTTGTTTCTCTCCACAATCCTTCGTTGATTGCTGTTTTAGAGATTCTCCGACAACATCAGTTTATAAAATCTTCCAGCAAATTTGTCAACAGAGTGGTTATGTTCCAAAACTGACACCCACAGAGAATTATGAATTTTATGCGGGAGTTGGAAATGTTAATTTTCGGGCAATGTTTTTAAATACGTGAAGTTACGATGATAGTTGAATTTGGAAATATCTTCTATAAACGCCTATCTAGACTGATAAGATCGTGTTGTGTAAAGTATCTTTATGCCATCAAGATGAATATATTATCTTGTCCGCCTGTGTTTTTCTTACCTTATCGTTGTTGTAGTTGTGAGAGAGCTGAGAGATATTAGCTGCATAATCGAGATCCTCTAGCCTTCTGCGGAACCTTCACGAACTTCGTTTTTTTTCACGTGTTGCGTGTGTTTCAAAGTCTATGATTACTAGGTACACAGGAGATCTCCAATCAATTAACTTTTCTATCACGATTCTGGTCTTGATTGAAAAATGTTTAATAAACTCAGTGATCTAGAGTATGCCAGCGATATGGTGCTCCTGACAACCACTCATTCCGATATGGAAAAAAAGTGAATAAGTCGTGGAAACACAAAAATCACGAGGATTAGTGTGAATTAAACAAAGTGGATCGTGGTGCAACAATGAATGAAGCAATGAAGCTGGTGAAGAAACGTAAAAGTACAGCTCAGATTAACTTTGCTTTGATGCTTAGAAAATAGACCTCTACTGCTTACTTACTTAATTGGTCATTAAAACTCTCTAGTCAGGAAGGATTACAATCTATCTTCTCATACCACCTATGTTGAGTGTGTTAATTTTATCGAATGGTGTTGTAACCTACAATTTAAATTCGACTATTAACGACGAATTTGAGAAAATTTTCATAGAAATTTTATAGACTGCTGAGAGGAATTTGCCGAAGGAGATATTTTTTTTTCGTATTTCATTATGTTGTAGATGTCAGAGCAAGCCAACACACTGCCTTCAAAACTTCGACGAATTCAACCATCCATTACGTTATGGAAAATAAAAGAATAAGTCGATGAAAGAGTTCCTTAAAATTGTTAAAAAAGAAATGAAAAGCAACAGTATTAATGTGTTAGCAAGTAATGAGTTTTTAAAATCTGTGACCACGAAATAAACAACGTGGTTTGCATGATGGCAACGACGACTGGTCGCATAATGTTGATTGTGAAGAATCGAATAAGGAGAGCTCAGGGCAAATTAGCGCTTTGACGCTTAGAAAGATGTGGACAACAGATAATATAGAAACCAAACAAAAGTGAAGTATGGGTTACTATCCCCACACTATGGCCAATAAATTGCAATTATTTGTAAAGAAATGTCTTCGTACATAGTATCCTAAGAATATGATGGACTCAGACGAATGCCTTTGAAGTATAACCGGCCAAAAAGTGTTTATATGTACAGGCTTGTATATTTTTTGTGGATTTTTTTCATCTTTAGGAGGCAAGCCATCATTAGACTTTCGGTATTTATTCAGATTTCATTAGACAGCAGCCTTCGTCGTTCATCAAAACTCATCGTTCACCACAACATCATTTCATTTTGTTTCATTACTATTTCCTAAGCGATAAACTGCCTTAATTTAAAACCAAAAAACCTTGTGTGTATTTCTTTTTCTAGGGTTTAGAATTTCTAACAAAAAGCTGTGACATGAATAATGCCACCGCTTGTTTCTACTTATCGGGCATGCATATTTCTGGTGTACAGAAAAAACCTGAAGATAGCCATCCACCTGCCACACAAACAACACCCGCTAAAGATTCCGATTACATTGTGCATAAGGATATGAAGAAAGCCTTTGAATTTGCCTATAAAGCCTGTGAACTGCGTAATATGTATGCGTGTGCCAATCTTAGTCAAATGTATGCACGCGGTGATGGTACGGAGAAAAATGAAAAGGAAGCTGAAAAATATAAGAAAATGGCAATGGAAATGCAAGATGAAATTAAGAAACAACAACAAACTTTACAATTCCAACAGGGCTTAAAAAATCCTCAATAGATTCGGCAAAAAATTCTGAAATTCTATTGAAATCCTTTACCCTCCTACTTCTATTTGTCCTTTTCCGCAGCCTGCAGAGCAATGTATTAAAAGCAAATCGAAACCCAAACACACACACACATATATACATATATATATTTACTTACTTAACTATTCTATTTTAATTTTATAACAACCACAACAACAACAACACAGATTTTTTTTTTATTACATTCTCTGTTAAGTCTAGTAAATCAAAAACGGTAATGTTTCCTTAGGAAAGTTATTTTGACAACACAAGACATACATATAACAAAACAAAATTGGCTTTTCATTTTCCATAAGTTTTTGTTTCCAATTTTTTATTTTTTTTTTTTTATTTTGTAAATATCCTGTAGACCCCCCCGTTCTTTATTGTATGTATTGCTTTCTGGACTATTGCCTTTTGTTTTAAAGGCAATTTTATAAACTTGCATACATCATCTGTATGTAAATACGTATATGGCTCATCATGAAATGTTTGGCAACTGTTTTTATGTTGCCCAGTCGTTTTTAATTAATAACACCGGCTTTCTACATTATAATTATTATTATTATTATTATTCTTAATCGTAATAAGTTAAAGTTATTTTTTATGAAAATATTTAGATTTTCAATTCATTTTTTTTTTTGTGTAATTCGTTGTGTTTTGCATTAAGCAAGAGAAATATTTTTGGAAATAAAAATAAAAAATAAGAAAAAAAAAATAAAAATAAATGATATTAGATACAATTTTAAAATACCAAGACGTTTTCAATGGCATCAAAGGCCCAGAAAGAAGAAGAAGTTTTAAAAAAGTTTGTATTAAAGAAGAAGAGATGTATTAGAGAAGAAGATGGCCTTCGAACTTTGTTGATAACGCCTTTCTTGTTGAAGCTAACTTCTGTCAGAGAAAAAAAAAGTTCAACAGGAACCCTTGAACTTTCACAGATTATAAAGACCATCTTGTTGAAGCTACATCTGTCAAATTAGTTGTCATTTATTCAATCTGACAAATCACCATGGACCATTATAGACAACAACGTCCGTTTACTGAGAGCAGTTGGCGATAATCTGGTCCTAATCTTGAATAAAAAATAAAATCATTCTCTGGTCAATGGAATCAATCCAGAAATAAGAAGTTTTCATAACGCCCTTGATGAAGCTACTTCTGTCAAAGAAGAAAAAAAAGTCCTACAGGGCCCCTTGAACTCTCACATTTTATAAAGACCATCTTGTTGAAGCTACAACTGTCAAATTAGTTGTCATATATTCAATCTGTTTTGACAAATCACCATGGACTACTATAGACAACGATGTGCGTTTACTGAGAGCAGTTGGCGGTAATCTGGTCCTAATCTTCATTGAAAAATCATTCTCTGGTCAATGGAATCAATCCAGAAATAAGAAGTTTTAAAAGAGTTTGTATTAAAGAAAAATCCCTTCCAACAGGGTCTTTCGAACTTTGGCAGTTGATGACGCCCATCTTGTTGAAGCTACAGCTGTCAAATTAGTTGTCATTCAAACTGTTTTGACAAATCACCATGGACTACCACAGACAATGATGTGTGTTCCTGAGAGCAGTTTGGCAAACTGATTCTGAAAATTGTCAAATTTGAGACGTTACCAATCCTCATGAGATCCAAGAGTAATCATCGCATTCGGAAAAAGCAAAGCAGAGGAAGAGTGCTCGAATTGAATTCGTTCGTAAAGGACAAGTCTTCTTGAGAGGGGAATTTTAAGAGAATTTAAAATATGATTCGTGAGAAGAATCAAAAACTAAAGAATTTAATGTAAAAAATATCGATCGCAAACCGAGTTGAAAAGCTTCAAAAAGAGCAATTCTTTTCAGTTGTTCCACCGGTATTACGCACTGATGTGTGAAGTGTTTGATTTTTTTTTTTTGCTCATTTTTAATTTGTTCGCAGTATAAAATACGTGCCCACGAGTTAGATCACACATTTTAAATTTGTACACATGAGTTTAGCAAATAATCCAATACGTGCTCACAAATTACAAAAAAAATACAAGTCAGTCATAAATCTAGCGAACCGAAGAAGCTTCTGCTTACGAATCGTGTTTTTACGTATTATGCGTAAAACTCACTGTTTGATGTGGATTTTGTGGTGGGGGTGACATCGGTCCCAGACATCACTGTCAACTGTATGTCGATGGTTACATACATAATTTGTCATTACAACCCTTCAGACAGGATTACGACGTAGCTTTAAGATGATTACCAACTTCTTTTGGTCTGAACACCAACGACATGTGGTTTCAACAGGACAACACTACGCTCCACACAGCTTATACCAAATTAGATATTCTGCACAAGCAATTTGAGCGCATGGTCATCTTACGTAAAGGTAATGTGAACTGGCCACTGAGATTGTGCGACAAAACACAGTGGATCTCATGGCAAACATCACTCATATCTTCAGTCAAATTTAACCTGATTTATGCGCTAGAGTTATGCTTGAAGTCGCCGTAGTCTAGTAGGTAGTGTGTTGGCTTATTAGACGTAAAGCCAGGGTTCGAGCCCCAGGCCAGACATCAAAACAAAATGCAAAAAGTATTTCTTCAACGATTTCCTCTCAGCAGAATTCTGGCAAAAACTCTGAGAGTAAATAAAATTGCCATGAAAAGTAGTTTCTCAAAAAATCCGTCGTTCGGAGTCAACTTTAAACTGTAGATCCCGCCACTTATGTATAAAATTAACACACACAACATAATTGGTGCGACAAACTAGGTCAATAATCCTGACTGAAGGGTTGTAATGACCAATTATGTATGTTATGCGCTAGAAAATCGAACTTTTAAAATGCGCTTCACCCTGAGAAACGGTGACGCACATTGTGCCAACTCCACATGCATAATGGCATCAATGAGCTTTCAAATGAATAAAATATTTCGATAATCTCACACACACATAGTTTTATTCAAATTGAACCCTTTGCGATAGGTGCCGTGTATATATGTACGTCACATCGGCTGACGTTTATTGGTTCACAGAGAGTGATGCTGCATATACGCGGCAGTCATTTATTTGTTTACTGGTGTTTTCGCGGACAATTACGACGATATATGTAAGTCGGCCGTGAATAGCTGCAGTTTTGCTGTGTTTCTGAGTAGTCAGGTTAACACTTTAGAGAGTGCGAATACGGAAATAAAATGAAAAGAAAATGTCTTCTATACCCTACTGGTAGTTGTTGGGGTGAAGTGAACAAAAACCTTAGTCGTCTCCCATTTGCAGAAACACAAGGTACAATGGCGTGAAACGAACCCTATAAAGGAAAATACAAAATTAATTAAGTTCATTCATTCATTCACTCTCTTTTATCGGACGCATGATGGGAAATGGCATCTGCTGGCATGCGTTGAAACTAAACATCTTCTGAGCAATCGAGCGGAGTAGAATGATCACCTTTGTCATGATCTCGAAGCTGATATTGAATAACTGCAGCACCTTTCTCACGTGGCGCAGATTCTTTTCAAATATAAACAATCAATGTTTTAAGTTGGAGAATCATCCATCTATCCTTTTAAATGATAAATTGCGCTCATTAAAAATTATTAAAAAAAAAACAACATTGTTTTATTGTTTAAAAAGAAATAAATCGATTTAATTGACATTGAAAAATAACGGCAAAAAGTAGGCGTGACAAGGCGTGAATTTTCATTTTTTAGCACCGCCTTCTTTTCCTTTCTTCTTCTTTGCTAATTCCATTAATAAATCGGTTGATAGAGTATCGGGACGTTCAATAGGTATTGCCAAAGCTCTAGCCCATATTAACTGAGCCATTAAGCCCATAGCTCTTGATACACCAAATAACACAGTATAAATAGAGGTTTCCATCACGCAAAAGTGTCGCAACAAGACACCCGAATGGGCGTCAACATTTGGAAAAGGATTGCTAACTTTACCCAAACCTTGCAATACAACCGGCACTACCTTATAGACGCGGGTTACCAGTTGGATCATTTCATCCTCTGGGATAACACGTAGGGCATATTGCATTTGACAAATATAACGTGGATCAGTTTTACGCAAAACAGCATGACCATAGCCGGGTATAACCTTTAGGGGAAATGATAAATCAGATCAGGGCGAGAAAGCGAGAGAGCGTGACAGAGAGATACGGTGCAGAATACTTACCCTACCAGGCTGCTTTAGAAAGTCCAAGCAAAATGCTTTAATGTCTTCCTCGGAGGCGCCAATGCCTTTAGCTGCAACAAGTTCATCTAACCACTTTAAAACCTCTTGATTGGCTAGACCATGCAAAGGACCAGCCAAACCATTCATACCAGCTGCAAACGATAGATAAGGATCGCTCAATGCTGATCCCACCAAATAACAGGCATGCGCAGAAACATTTCCACCCTCGTGATCGCAGTGTATGGTTAAATATAAACGCAAAAGTTCGGTAAAGTTCGGATCATCAAAGCCCAACATATTGGCAAAATTAGCACTGTAATCCAATTTAGGATCGGCGTCATAATTGGCGCACGAATTCCCTGTAATATTGTTATAAATCTTAGCCGCTATAACCGGCAGTTTGGCCAACAAATCTATACTATCGTCTAAAACATATTTCCAATAGTCTAATCGTTTTGCCTTTTAAAATGTACAGAAATGAAAGTATTAGTTTGAAATGTCTGGGTGGTGGGGCGAGGTAGCTCATTACTTACCCCAGAATTGTAAGCCTTATTGAATTTGGATTTCTTATTCAGACAGGAAATAGCTATGGAAAACTGTGTCATTGCATGCAATTCTTTAGGCAGAGTGCTGAGAATTTTTTCGCAATGTTCAGGCAGTTTACTCTTTTCAGCAAAAATTTTTGATAAGAAGGCCACGTTCTCTTCCGTTGGTATATCACCGGTACACAAAAGCCAAAATATACCCTCAGGTAGTGGTTCAACACCACAGTCAGGCCCCTTGGGTAGTTTTTCCTGTATTTCGGGTATGGAATAGCCACGAAAACGTATACCTTCATTAGCATCCAAATTCGAGGTGTCACACACAAAACCCAACATGCCTCGCATGCCCATGTACAACTGATTTACGGTTATATCAGCCACTTTTACCTTGCCATACTCCTTCTTGAATTTGGTAATTTTCTCGCGATCCTTATCGATTTTTTTTTGCATGAGCTTTTTAAAATCATCTATGGATTCGACCTTCTCTCCCTTCCCTTTCTTACAGGCAGAAAAACGTACAAAACTGGTTTGTAATCGCGATTGTAACTGCAATAGAACTTTATGACCATGATGGACCAGCCAGCGGTATTTATATGTAAAAATTTCTTACCTTCAGTAGAGACTGAACATTCTTGGTAATTGAAATCATTTCAAAAATTTTCTTCAGTTTTTATTTGATTTTTTTCAATTATTTTTTAATCAAATTTTTTTTAATAATTTTTTTTTAAATAATATTAACAACTGTGATGTAAAAAGCAAAATATACTATAAAACACTACATGCGACAAGTTTCATTTGCACATTAGAAAATTTCAGGTTTCTGAGAATAAATGCACTGTCACGTTTGGCATATTATTATTCTCATAGGGCACTCGTCTATCGTATTTGAGGCTCGCCATCCTCTATATGATATTGTCCCCTAAGATGGTCATATCCATTCATGTTGTTTAAGTCTACATGAACGGTTCTAACCTTGGGAACCAGTTGAATAGTCTGAACAGTGTGAATCCTGGCCGTTGCTCTAATGAACTCATGAGAAGGTGTTCAATAGCTTTTGAACCGTCTTCCTCAGATGCTATGATGATGATGATGATATGCTGTGGAGAACTTAGCATAAGCAGTGATGACGAGTCTGCCTCTTATATGACAGTGACAACACTTAATCACTACTCACTAGGCTTTTGGGTGATTATTTTGAAGATATGGAAGTGACAGACCGACTTCAAACAACCATCAACTGTAGTAAATGTTACTCAGATTAACCATCATCACACTAAAGCAGCGTCAGCTGCCCCTCTTCCTTCGACTGTCTTCAGACACGAGGGAACTTATATGCGTCCAAGAACCTTTGTTGCATAAAGATAGGGTTTGCGGATTAAGCAGGAACGGCTATCGTACTCTGTATGCAGGCGTAGCTGGTAAGACCAGATCTTGCTTTACGGTAAAAAATATTATTAAAGAATTTATTCTTTCTGATTTTAGCTGCCCACTCATCTAACAAAGATGACACTTAATCACGACTACTTTGAAGGTATAAAAGTAACAGACGATTATTACGTTTACATGGAATATGACGACGATTAAGAGGATTGCAATCTCAGTGTTATCAACAACGGTCAATAGTGGAGAAGATTTCTCTGATTAACCTTCATCACTCTAAAGCAGCGTCAGCTGACCCTCTTCCTTCGACTGTCTTCAGACACGAACCAAGAACCTTCGTAGCAGGTAGGATCAGATCTTGTTTTACGGTAGAAAAATATTATTAAAGCGTTTATTCTTTCTGATTTTAGCTGCCCACTCATCTGACAATGACAACACATAATCATTAGTCTAGACTAGACTTGTGGGAGACTACTTTGAAGGTATAAAAGTAACAGACAATTTCAACGGCTCTATGGAATCTGACGACGATACAGATGACTGCAACTTCAACGTCATTAACAACAATCAATTGCAGTAAAGATATCTCTGATTAATTTTCATCAGTCAAAAGCGGTGTCAAATTTCTCTGATTAATCAGTCTAAAACGGCGTCAGCTGCCTTCGTCCTTCGACTGCCTTCATACATGAGGCTTTTATTTTATCTGATTTTAGTGCTAAAGATAACTGCACTATCGTCATCGAACACAACATGCAAGTAAAGCTGAATAGTGACCTGTTACATAGCACGTGACTAAGTGTACGATCCATCAAACTTCTCGAGCAGAAAGATGATATTAAACTGAAAAAATAGAAATGAATACATTCCACCATCATATCGCATCGACATCGAGATAAGGGGTGAGTCATTTTTTAATTTTATAAACTAATAGTAGTTAATTGGGATAATAAACCCACCTTGAAGTAATGTGTAGATTTTAAAATATGTCAACGATTTTTAAAAAAGTTTAACTTTGTCAAACCGCATAATAATGGCGACTAACTGTGTTCGCTAAACGTGATATTACTTTTTCTGAACTTTCCAAAATCGGTCGTGTTGTAAGGCCCATGGCACCGTCTTCTTTAAACCACTTACGGTTGTCATACGGTCATAGTGTCCTAAATTAATGGTACTGGTTCCCCTAGGCCTCTTAAAAAGTAACCAAACAATCATATTTTCCGGAGGTAACAGATTTTCCGCAATCTCTTCTGAATTCTTCTTACCACATATGCCACTATTTTGCTTATTGACGCAAATACTGAGTGTAATCTGGCGTAATTCAGAAGCCACATATTCTTTTATAAGAGGTACCATTATACGGATGGGTCAAGAACAGATCTTGGAGGCAGGAGCGGGATTGATTAAGATGAATTATCAGAACACATAGCTGAAGAAAATTTTTCTTTGAAAAATCAGCATTGCATGCTTGATGCTCTACATTCTACATTCAAATTTCATATCATGAGTGTTGTGTGAATGTTTAGTTTAATTTTATACGAATAGAAGAGCAAGTACAAATACAGAATACGTCAAAATGAGGCGTATAGTACATACAATTCTTGCGAACAATGTAATGTTGATTAATTCGGATTACCAATCACACTTCAGGAAATCCATATTTACAGCAATAATTGTATTGCGATGGTGTATAGGCCTGAACATTTCTGTAGAGTTTTCGGTCTCATAACCCTTTAGTCAATTTTATTCATCAGTAACGAGAACTACAATTTAACGTTGACTCCGAACGACAGATTTGAGAAACTTATCATGGCAATTTTATTTATTCTCCGAGTTTTTACCAGAAGACTGCTGAGAGGAAGACGCTTTCATTTTTTTCGAGATTTCTTAGCTGTTTACAAACTTGTTTATAGTCTTGCCAATTCCATGCACAGCAATTGTACATAATAATACATAATACATTATTACGTTTGAATTTTTACTTCTGTAGTCAGTTTTTACTTTTAACAGGTACTTCGATTGTTAAACGATCCATATTCGTAAATAGCAAATTTTCCATCAAATAAATTCCACTTCAGGTGAAAGATACAGTTACGGACAAATAAATAGGGTCACTCAAAATTATTAAGAATAAAGCGGAAACAAACAAAAAATTAAAATGTAATTGTGTGTTTATTTATTTCATATTATTGCTATGTTTATATGTCTTTACCATTTATATTAAAAACTCAAAATAATTTACTTATGAAAAAAAAAAATTAAATTTTGTAAATTTCATTGATTTTTAATGGACAAAAATATAGGGTCATTAACGAAAACGATTAAAACACTTAAACTAGATTTAAAATCTTGGTTCTAAAGCTAATATTTTGTACTGTAACCTTTATTTCTAAGAACAGCTTTGCACCTTTTTGGCATTGATTCCACCAAACCTTGACAAGTCTTATTTGGAATAGAATACCAAGCGTATTTAATTTTCTCCCACAACTCCTCCTAATTTTTTGATTTTAGTTGTCCAATTTTTTGTTTTACGATTTTCCATAAATTTTCTATCGGATTAAAGTCCGGGGATTGTGCTGGCCATTGCATTACGTTCACACCGTTATCCAGAAACCACTTTTTCACAAGATACGAAGTGTGTTTCGGATCATTGTCCTGCTGTAATATCCATTTGACTGGCATTTCCCATTCGGCATATGGTAGCATCACTTCGTTTAATATGTGACAGTATAAGTTTTTGTTCATGTTTTCTTTAATCCAGTACAGTGGTCCCACGCCATGCCAGGAGAAACATCCCCAAACCATAATACTACCTCCTCCATGCTTAAAAGTTTTTGTTGTATAACGGGAACAAAGTTCTTTATTTTTGGGACGTCTTACCCACGTTTTTCCATCACTACCAATTAAATTAATCTTACTTTCATTACCTCATAATCATTGTTAAAGAAATATATTCTTAATAAAATCATATTTTTTTTTTTTTAAATTTCAAAAATTTTACGTGTAATTATATTGACCCTATTTATTTGTCCGTAACTGTATTTGACAGCCTTGCCAGGCCAGCCACTTTGAAACGATTTTGTGGTAACCTCAGCACAGGCTAGAGTATAGCCCCTTGTGGTGTTCCACAACTCGCCACATTCGTATTATTTGAGATGTCTGAAGTAGGGTGGTGTTGTCGTATCCCACAAGGTGCCAGAGCACAGGCCGAGAGTATAGCCCCTTTTGGCGTTCCACAACTCACCACTTTTGCATTATTTGTGATGTCTAAAGTAGGGTGGTGTTGTCGTATGTCAGGGGAAATCTCTTTTTTAAGTGAAAATTCCCATTAAATTCCCATTTAGAACAAGTTTTTTGTAGTTTATTTGAAAACATTTTATTTAAATTGAATTTATTTTTATATTTTTAAATTACAAATCCTTAAAAAAATAATTTAAAATTCATTTTCTTTGTTTTTGTTTTTTTATTTTTTATTTAATTCTTATACAAACTTATAGAAATCATTTGAATTAATGATAAATTAAAGAAAGAATTTCAATTGTTCTTTTTTTTTTTTTTTGGAATATTTTAATCTAAACGTGGATTAATTAATTAAATAGCAAAAGTATAGAGCGCGGGAAGAGGTGTATTTGTAAAACTTATTTTTTTTTTTTAATACAATTTTTTAAATTACAAAAACAAGCTATTGTTTTCGGGCAAATAAAATATGATTTCGGGAAATTTTTCAAAAGTTTTTAAAAGGGCAAGCAAGTGATTGTATAGGTTGTAATGGATATAGGGAGATAACATTAAACTAAATTTGCTGAAGAAGAACAAGAAGACGAAGAAATAGAAACAATAAAAATAATACTAAAAAGAAAAGTAAAACATACACACTTAAAGAAATAATTGTTTTAAATCTGTTTCATTTGACAAATACAATTTGATTTTCAATTTCAACTTTCTTTTTTCTTGCAACTTCTGGACAAATTATTTTGGCGTGACCTTAAACGTCACTTATTTATTAACGGTCAAATATTAAAGAACTTTCTTAAAATATATTCAATTTTGTTTTTTTTTTTTTTAATAAATTTTCTTGTTGATTTCATTTGTTTGTTTTTTTTTTTGGTTTTTTGTTTAAAACTTAATTAATAACGTATTATAAAGAAATAGAAATAGTTTGTGTTTGAATTTCTATGTTTAGTAAAATGCTTTCTAGCATTTCTAAGCATTTGTGACTTTTATCTACCGCATGTGGGTAGATTAACCCGAAAGAATACATTCAATTCGATTAGTGAGGCAAATATCAAGAATACCAAATACATAACCAGACAGGCGGTGCCAACTTTTCGATCCAATTTAAATTTATTACACGAAAATGTCAAATATAATAGGAATAGTGTGGATAACAATGTTATGGCAGAGTACTCTAGACCGGCCGAATTGATGCCAACGAAATTCTGTCCCGGCTTAATAGGGAAGAAGACAGCTTTGATGAGCCATGGTACACCCAAACATAAGAGTATATCAAATGTATTCGAACCAATGGAATTGCAAATACCCATTGAACCGTGGCCTTTAAAGATATTAAAGAAGAAGAAAGTTACAGTTGTTCCAATCTAAAATATAAATAGAATCGTTGTTTACCTCTTTTAGCCACAATAACACTGGAAACAGCTTCCGGTACACTAGTGCCAGCAGCCAAAAATGTTATGCCCATAACAGAATCGGGTATTTTTAAAGTGTCACCTGAAAAATAATTCAAACAAATCGTGAATACCAGTTAAATTATTGAAATAAATTATTTAAACGTTTCACAAGACTCTTCAAAATATATGGGAAATGGTCAGACTACGCAAATATTTGCTGAAAAAACTATTTTCTCTAAAAATTTACGATTCATACAATCTTTTATACTGCCTTTATAGGGTATTATTGGAATATATAAACCGAGCATATCGCTCCGATAAACTTCAGAATACTGCTCGACGACCACAAGTATATTTTACTAGTTCAAGTATGTGTTCTGATATTCATTCTCCTCATTCTAGAATCCATATATTGGATCAACAAAAGTTTTGATTGCCTCAAACCTATTTGGTTTGAGAAGAGCCTTTGCCATTCTTTATCTTCCCCGTTTTCAAGTACACATTTCCCAACGTCTCTTCTCAATCTACAGAAAAGCTCTTGATTACCTCATTTGCCATTCTTTATCTTCCCCTTCTTCGAGTATACTCTTCAAAACATCTCTTCCCACTCTACAGAAATGTTCTGTCACTAATCCGCATACCCATTGCCGCGAAGTCTTACATTAACGGGGATCCCACCAAGACGTTCGAGAATTTGGATCGTCATATTTCAATTTTCATATTTCAATTTTTTTTATTTATTTATTTATTTAAGTCAATGGACAAATTCCTTACTGACTAATAACAAAAATAGGTACGAATAAAATTAAATACAATTACAAACAATTTCTTCAAAAATACAAGAAAGTATTTCATACTATCTTCGGTATAAACTGTCAGATAGTATTATTTTCCGTAGTTTGTTTGTATCTCCTCTTTAAGTTGAATTAAACTCCTGTTCCAAGATCTATTCTTGACTCATCCGTATACCATGAAATGGACAGTCACTAAGTATTGAATGTACATATACATCTAGTGTACATCCAGGTTTACTTTATAGGCCTTCTGAATGTCATTATGGCACGTCTGACCTTTTCTAAAATGGTATCTATGTGAGTCCTCCATGTCAATTTACTTCTTCTTCTTAATCGGATATTAACAAACCGATTATCGGATTTCGGCCTGCTTTGGCACATCCTTTCTGGTGCCGCTGCTTCTTGCACACCTTCGTCAGTTGGTCACACCAATGGCAGGCCTTCCTCGATTTGGTTCGCCGACTTCCATAAATCTCCCCGTTAAATACCCGTCTCGCAGCAGAATTCGCATCCATTCGAACGACATGTCCGAGCCCAGCGAAGCCACTGGATGTTAATACGCTGAACAACGTCCACGTCTTTGAGGAGCTCATTGTTGGATCGTATGCGGAAATCATCGCCAACTCGCACTGGTCTGAAGATCTTACGTAGGACTTTCCATCGAATACTCTCAAGGCGACTCGTTTAATTGCCGTTCGCATCTTGAGATGTCCACAAACACTACTCCCTCTCTTCCACCTTCCTATAACCCATTTTCCTAAAACCTGCACAATGCACTGCATGAGTAGGGGCCATCCCCTGAGTGCTGGTTTCACAAAAAAAAAAAAAAAGCTGCTGCATCAGTGGTTAATGGTTCTCCGCCATAAAGTACCACGGCGATGATAATCGTTCTGTAGAGTATTAGTTTTGTCGTACGAGAGAGGTCTCTGCTACTCAATTGCCTATTGAGACCATAGTACCACCTGATGGCAAAAGTGATCCTACGCTTGATCTCCAGACTAAAATCATTTTTTGTGGTAACGGCGGAGGCATGATAAATTCACTAAATTTATCGAACGTATAGTTATCGTCCGTTATCTGGGATCCAATATGCCTCATGTTCCTACTTGTCGACAACCTATACCTCGTTTTGCCCTCATTTACTACCATTCCCATCTTAAAAGACCTTTAATAGCATTAAAGGCAGCAGTAAAATCTCCCTATGATGTCAATGCCGTCAGCTTACGGAAGCAATTAATGCAGAACCATTAATCATAGGAAGCGAACCGTCCTCTTTTCTTTCATAGAATGACAGCAGATCTATCGGCCGTTGCCAAGAAACGACGTGAGAGCTCGGTAAGATACCTGAGAATAAGGCTGGATCCCAGACTAACATTTTCGTATAAGATTGAGTACTCGGCTATCAAAGCCCAGAAGATAGTTCGACAGCTCAGCAGATTAATGGCGAATATTGGAGGCCCGCTACCGGCGAGACGGAGACTCCTGATGGAGGTTGGAAATAGCATTATGCTCTATGGGAGCGAAATTTGGGCCGAAACGCTAGATGTTATAAAGCGGGCAAACTCACTTGTATCGGTACAGAGAACGGCTGCATTGTGTATCGCGTCGGCGTATCGTACAGTGTCCGCCCCAGCCGTACTTGTGATAGCAGGTACAATCCCTGTGGATCTGCTAGCAGCAAAGCGGATGGAGATTTATAAGGCGCAATCGGCTGGAAATCACATAACCGGTCACTTTAGGGAAAACACCATTTCAAAATGGCAACGACGATGGAACGATGAAGATATAGGAAGGTGGACGGCGAAACTTGTTCTGGACTTAAGGCCATGGATTGGTCGTAAATTTGGAGAGGTAAATTACTACGTTACTCAGATGCTATCGGGTAACGGATATTTTAGGAAATATCTGCACAGAATGGGCAAGACCGCCTCCCCTTACTGTCTTTACGAGGAAGGGGAAGTAATTGATGATGCAGAGCACACTGTTTTCGAATGTGCACGATGGCAGAGCTATCGCTCTGACCTGACGTCAATAATTGGAACGATCACGGCCGCTAGCATTGTCGGGGTTATGATTGCGAGTAGAGAAAATTGGGCCTCAGTGGCGAATTACGTGGAGCGCATTCTAAGACTGAAGAAGAGAGATCTTGAGGCTGCAAACGAAATTCGAAACAGGGACTTGGAGGGGAGACACTTAGATGTCTCCTCAACTTTCGATACGCAATCCGGACGCGGATATGAGCACGCAGGGGCCAAAGGACTCCACTCTGAAGTAATACCACCGTAGTTCCGGAGTGGGCACAACAAGTCCACGAAACGAGGGGGGATTTAGAGGGTGAGGGCCCCACAAACGGGGGATGTGATGACTTCCTCTATGGTGCGGAGGGCATGATAAATTATGGCTTCGGCTTAATCGAGCTCACTGACGGGCTATAAGCATTTGTCCAAAATACAGGTAGGCCTAGGGCTTGTGTAATGGTTATAACTAATATTAATGCTTTTCTCCTCCCAAGATATAGCGACAAGGACACCGTCACTATGGTCATCGCGCTAGACTGGAAGGCCCTCTGAATCACATTATATTTCGCGCATGATTATGGTCACACTCCCCCTCAATAACTCATTGGTCAACTGGTAGCAGATGCGTTGCAACGTGGGATTCTGTTCATTATCGGAGTGAGGCAGTTCCGGTACCAATGAACGTGGTGAGTGCCTCTTTCATGTTATTATTGATTATTGATGAACAAACCTTCCTTACTTCTAATAGAAGGGAATTGTTGGACATCACCCTGTTCAGCTTCGTTTTTTCTGACTATCTTAAGGGGTGGTTTCTATCTCAGGAATACTCCTCGGATCATAAATACATTACCTTTAGTCTTGACATGGATCAGCTGGCTAGAAGGGAAGCTGGGTATCTAGCTAGCTGGCGAGCTCGGTAGCTGCATATCAGGTAGCTGCTAGCTGGCCAGCAGCTATATTGACCTATTCCTATTAATCAGAAGGTTCACCCTGTTGTGAATCTACCATGTCAAGACTAAAGGTAATGTATTTATGATCCAAGGAGTATTCCTGAGATACAAACCACTCCTTAAGATAGTCAGAAAGAACGAAGCTGAACAGGGTGATGTCCAACAATTCCCTTCTATTAGAAGTAAGGAATGTTTGGTAGGTACCCAGCTAGCCAGGTACCAACTGGCTAGTATATCTACCAGTTCGCCAGCAACCCATTTAGTTGGTTAGTATATCTGGGTACCTACCTAGTATAGCTGGCGAGCTAGCACCTGGATAGCAGGATAGCTGGTTCGCAGGGTAGCACACTAAATGTACAGCTGGCTAGTATAGATACTGGTACAGCTGGCGAGCTGGGTTGGTGGGTACCTAGTATCCAGCTAGCCAGGTACCCCGCCAGCTCACCGGTTATACTAGGCAGATACGCAGATGTGCTAGCCGGGTACCCAGAACGCCAGCTGTACCAGCCAGCTATCCAATTCGCAAGCTATACTAAGTAGGTATAGATGGCAAACTGGTACAGCTGTCCAGCTATACTAGCCAGCAGGTACCTGGTTAGCAGGGAAGCTGGTTATCTACCAGCTCGCCAGCTGTACCAGTTCGCTTGATATAACTAGGTAGGTACCCAACTAGCCAACCAGCTCGCCAGCTAGCTAGGTACCCAGATCCCCTGGTAGGTATGTGGTTACCTACCTCGTACCTGGGTAGCTGGCTAGCTAGCGAGGAGAGTAGCTGCCTTGCAGGATAGCTGGCGAGCGGGGTATCTGGCTGGTTAGCAGAGTAGTTGGGTACCTGGCCAGCTGACACCTGGCTAGCTGGGTACCTACCAATATAGCTGACTAGCAGGGGAGCTGGGTAACTCTCTAGCTGGCTATATTGCCAGCTGTACTAGGTAGGTACCCATTTAGCGAGCTGTCCTGCTAACCAGCTCGCCAGTCACCAGCTATACTAGGTAGATAACCAGCTATGCTAGCCAACTATCCTACTCACCAGTTACCCAGCTCGACAGCTGTACCAACCAGCTACCCAGCTGTACTAGCAGCTAGCCAGTACCTGGATGGTTAGCAGGGTAGCTGGGTACCTGCGCACCTGGCTGGAATAACTGGAAAGCTGGCTAGAATAGCTGCATAGCTGGTTACAATAGCTAGAAAGCTGGCTAGAATAGCTGCATAGCTGGCTAGATAGCTGTATAGCTGGATAGAATAGCTGTATAGCTGGCTAGAATAGCTGCATAGCTGGCTAGAATAGCTGCATAACTGGTTACAATAGCTAGAAAGCTGGCTAGAATAGCTGCATAGCTGGCTAGATAGCTGTATAGCTGGATAGAATAGCTGTATAGCTGGCTAGAATAGCTGCATAGCTGGCTAGAATAGCTGTATAGCTGGTTACAATAGCTAGAAAGCTGGCTAGAATAGCTGCATAGCTGGCTATATAGCTGTATAGCTGGCTAGAATAGCTGCATAGCTGGCTAGAATAGCTGCATAGCTGGTTGCAATAGCTAGAAAGCTGGCTAGAATAGCTGCATAGCTGGCTAGATAGCTGTATAGCTGGCTAGAATAGCTGTATAGCTGGCTAGAATACCTGTATAGCTGGCTCGAATAGCTGCATAGCTGGTTACAATAGCTAGAAAGCTGGCTAGAATAGCTGCATAGCTGGCTAGATAGCTGTATAGCTGGCTAGAATACCTGTATAGCTGGCTAGAATAGCTGCATAGCTGGTTACAATAGCTAGAAAGCTGGCTAGAATAGCTGCATAGCTGGCTAGATAGCTGTATAGCTGGCTAGAATAACTGTATAGCTGGCTAGAATAGCTGCATAGTCGGCTAGAATAGCTAGTATAGCTGCGTAGCTGGCTAGATAGCTGTATAGCTGGCTAGAATAGCTGCGTAGCTGGCTAGATAGCTGTATAGCCGGCTAGAATAGCTGTAAGCTGGCTAGAATAGCTGCATAGCTGGTTACAATAGCTGTATAGCTGGCTAGATAGCTGCATAGCTGGCTAGAATAGCTGCATAGCTGGCTAGAATAGCTGCGTAGCTGGCTAGATAGCTGTATAGCTGGCTAGAATAGCTGCGTAGCTGGCTAGATAGCTGCATAGCTGGCTAGAATAGCTGCATAGCTGGCTAGAATAGCTGCATAGCTGGCTAGAATAGCTGCGTAGCTGGCTAGATAGCTGTATAGCTGGCTAGAATAGCTGCATAGCTGGCTAGAATAGCTGTATAGCTGGCTAGAATAGCTGCATAGCTGGCTAGAATAGCTGCATAGCTGGCTAGAATAGCTGTATAGCTGGCTAGAATAGCTGCATAGCTGGCTAGAATAGCTGCGTAGCTGGCTAGATAGCTGTATAGCCGGCTAGAATAGCTGTAAGCTGGCTAGAATAGCTGCATAGCTGGTTACAATAGCTGTATAGCTGGCTAGATAGCTGCATAGCTGGCTAGAATAGCTGCATAGCTGGCTAGAATAGCTGCGTAGCTGGCTAGATAGCTGCATAGCTGGCTAGAATAGCTGCGTAGCTGGCTAGAATAGCTGCATAGCTGGCTAGAATAGCTGCGTAGCTGGCTAGATAGCTGTATAGCTGGCTAGAATAGCTGCATAGCTGGCTAGAATAGCTGCGTAGCTGGCTAGAATAGCTGTATAGCTGGCTAGAATAGCTGTATAGCTGGCTAGAATAGCTGTATAGCTGGCTAGAATAGCTGTATAGCTGGCTAGAATAGCTGCGTAGCTGGCTAGATAGCTGTATAGCCGGCTAGAATAGCTGCATAGCTGGCTAGAATAGCTGCATAGCTGGCTAGAATAGCTGCGTAGCTGGCTAGATAGCTGCATAGCTGGCTAGAATAGCTGCATAGCTGGCTAGAATAGCTGCGTAGCTGGCTAGAATAGCTGCGTAGCTGGCTAGATAGCTGCATAGCTGGCTAGAATAGCTGCGTAGCTGGCTAGATAGCTGTATAGCTGGCTAGAATAGCTGCATAGCTGGCTAGAATAGCTGTATAGCTGGCTAGATAGCTGCATAGCTGGCTAGAATAGCTGCGTAGCTGGCTAGATAGCTGCATAGCTGGCTAGAATAGCTGCATAGCTGGCTAGAATAGCTGCGTAGCTGGCTAGATAGCTGTATAGCTGGCTAGAATAGCTGCATAGCTGGCTAGAATAGCTGTATAGCTGGCTAGAATAGCTGCGTAGCTGGCTAGATAGCTGTATAGCCGGCTAGAATAGCTGCATAGCTGGCTAGAATAGCTGCATAGCTGGCTAGAATAGCTGCGTAGCTGGCTAGATAGCTGTATAGCTGGCTAGAATAGCTGCATAGCTGGCTAGAATAGCTGCGTAGCTGGCTAGATAGCTGTATAGCTGGCTAGAATAGCTGCATAGCTGGCTAGAATAGCTGCATAGCTGGCTAGAATAGCTGCATAGCTGGCTAGAATAGCTGCATAGCTGGCTAGAATAGCTGCGTAGCTGGCTAGATAGCTGCATAGCTGGCTAGAATAGCTGCATAGCTGGCTAGAATAGCTGGCTAGAATAGCTGCGTAGCTGGCTAGATAGCTGTATAGCCGGCTAGAATAGCTGCATAGCTGGCTAGAATAGCTGTATAGCTGGCTAGAATAGCTGCGTAGCTGGCTAGAATAGCTGTATAGCTGGCTAGAATAGCTGCATAGCCGGCTAGAATAGCTGCATAGCTGGCTAGAATAGCTGTATAGCCGGCTAGAATAGCTGTATAGCTGGCTAGAATAGCTGCATAGCTGGCTAGAATAGCTGTATAGCCGGCTAGAATAGCTGTATAGCTGGCTAGAATAGCTGCATAGCCGGCTAGAATAGCTGCATAGCTGGCTAGAATAGCTGCGTAGCTGGCTAGATAGCTGTATAGCCGGCTAGAATAGCTGTATAGCTGGCTAGAATAGCTGCATAGCTGGCTAGAATAGCTGTATAGCCGGCTAGAATAGCTGTATAGCTGGCTAGAATAGCTGCATAGCTGGCTAGAATAGCTGTATAGCCGGCTAGAATAGCTGTATAGCTGGCTAGAATAGCTGCATAGCCGGCTAGAATAGCTGCATAGCTGGCTAGAATAGCTGCATAGCTGGCTAGAATAGCTGCGTAGCTGGCTAGATAGCTGCATAGCTGGCTAGAATAGCTGCATAGCTGGCTAGAATAGCTGGCTAGAATAGCTGCGTAGCTGGCTAGATAGCTGTATAGCCGGCTAGAATAGCTGCATAGCTGGCTAGAATAGCTGTATAGCTGGCTAGAATAGCTGCGTAGCTGGCTAGAATAGCTGTATAGCTGGCTAGAATAGCTGCATAGCTGGCTAGAATAGCTGCGTAGCTGGCTAGATAGCTGTATAGCCGGCTAGAATAGCTGTATAGCTGGCTAGAATAGCTGCATAGCTGGCTAGAATAGCTGTATAGCTGGTTACAATAGCTAGAAAGCTGGCTAGAATAGCTAGTATAGCTGCATAGCTGGCTAGATAGCTGTATAGCTGGCTAGAATAGCTGTATAGCTGGTTACAATAGCTAGAAAGCTGGCTAGAATAGCTGCATAGCTGGCTAGATAGCTGTATAGCTGGCTAGAATAGCTGCATAGCTGGCTAGATAGCTGTATAGCTGGCTAGAATAGCTGCGTAGCTGGCTAGAATAGCTGCGTAGCCGGCTAGAATAGCTGTATAGCTGGCTAGAATAGCTGCGTAGCTGGCTAGATAGCTGTATAGCCGGCTAGAATAGCTGCATAGCTGGCTAGAATAGCTGCATAGCTGGCTAGAATAGCTGCGTAGCTGGCTAGATAGCTGTATAGCTGGCTAGAATAGCTGCATAGCTGGCTAGAATAGCTGCGTAGCTGGCTAGATAGCTGTATAGCTGGCTAGAATAGCTGCATAGCTGGCTAGAATAGCTGCATAGCTGGCTAGAATAGCTGCATAGCTGGCTAGAATAGCTGCATAGCTGGCTAGAATAGCTGCGTAGCTGGCTAGATAGCTGCATAGCTGGCTAGAATAGCTGCATAGCTGGCTAGAATAGCTGTATAGCTGGCTAGAATAGCTGCATAGCTGGCTAGAATAGCTGTATAGCTGGCTAGAATAGCTGCGTAGCTGGCTAGAATAGCTGTATAGCTGGCTAGAATAGCTGCATAGCCGGCTAGAATAGCTGCATAGCTGGCTAGAATAGCTGTATAGCTGGCTAGATAGCTGTATAGCCGGCTAGAATAGCTGCATAGCTGGCTAGAATAGCTGTATAGCTGGCTAGAATAGCTGCGTAGCTGGCTAGAATAGCTGTATAGCTGGCTAGAATAGCTGCATAGCCGGCTAGAATAGCTGCATAGCTGGCTAGAATAGCTGTATAGCCGGCTAGAATAGCTGTATAGCTGGCTAGAATAGCTGCATAGCTGGCTAGAATAGCTGTATAGCCGGCTAGAATAGCTGTATAGCTGGCTAGAATAGCTGCATAGCCGGCTAGAATAGCTGCATAGCTGGCTAGAATAGCTGCGTAGCTGGCTAGATAGCTGTATAGCCGGCTAGAATAGCTGTATAGCTGGCTAGAATAGCTGCATAGCTGGCTAGAATAGCTGTATAGCCGGCTAGAATAGCTGTATAGCTGGCTAGAATAGCTGCATAGCTGGCTAGAATAGCTGTATAGCCGGCTAGAATAGCTGTATAGCTGGCTAGAATAGCTGCATAGCCGGCTAGAATAGCTGCATAGCTGGCTAGAATAGCTGCATAGCTGGCTAGAATAGCTGCGTAGCTGGCTAGATAGCTGCATAGCTGGCTAGAATAGCTGCATAGCTGGCTAGAATAGCTGCGTAGCTGGCTAGAATAGCTGCGTAGCTGGCTAGAATAGCTGTATAGCTGGCTAGAATAGCTGCATAGCTGGCTAGAATAGCTGCGTAGCTGGCTAGATAGCTGTATAGCCGGCTAGAATAGCTGTATAGCTGGCTAGAATAGCTGCATAGCTGGCTAGAATAGCTGTATAGCTGGTTACAATAGCTAGAAAGCTGGCTAGAATAGCTGCGTAGCTGCATAGCTGGCTAGATAGCTGTATAGCTGGCTAGAATAGCTGCATAGCTGGTTACAATAGCTAGAAAGCTGGCTAGAATAGCTGCATAGCTGGCTAGATAGCTGTATAGCTGGCTAGAATAGCTGCATAGCTGGCTAGATAGCTGTATAGCTGGCTAGAATAGCTGCATAGCTGGCTAGATAGCTGTATAGCTGGCTAGAATAGCTGTATAGCTGGCTAGAATAGCTGTATAGCTGGCTAGAATAGCTGCATAGCCGGCTAGAATAGCTGCATAGCTGGCTAGATAGCTGTATAGCCGGCTAGAATAGCTGCATAGCTGGCTAGAATAGCTGCATAGCTGGCTAGAATAGCTGCGTAGCTGGCTAGATAGCTGCATAGCTGGCTAGAATAGCTGCATAGCTGGCTAGAATAGCTGCGTAGCTGGCTAGATAGCTGTATAGCTGGCTAGAATAGCTGCATAGCTGGCTAGAATAGCTGTATAGCTGGCTAGAATAGCTGCGTAGCTGGCTAGATAGCTGTATAGCTGGCTAGAATAGCTGCATAGCTGGCTAGAATAGCTAGTATAGCTGCGTAGCTGGCTAGATAGCTGTATAGCTGGCTAGAATAGCTGTATAGCTGGCTAGAATAGCTGTATAGCTGGCTAGAATAGCTGTATAGCTGGCTAGAATAGCTGCATAGCCGGCTAGAATAGCTGCGTAGCTGGCTAGATAGCTGTATAGCCGGCTAGAATAGCTGTATAGCTGGCTAGAATAGCTGCATAGCTGGCTAGAATAGCTGCGTAGCTGGCTAGATAGCTGTATAGCTGGCTAGAATAGCTGCATAGCTGGCTAGAATAGCTGCATAGCTGGCTAGAATAGCTGCATAGCTGGCTAGAATAGCTGCATAGCTGGCTAGAATAGCTGCGTAGCTGGCTAGATAGCTGCATAGCTGGCTAGAATAGCTGCATAGCTGGCTAGAATAGCTGTATAGCTGGCTAGAATAGCTGCATAGCTGGCTAGAATAGCTGTATAGCTGGCTAGAATAGCTGCGTAGCTGGCTAGAATAGCTGTATAGCTGGCTAGAATAGCTGCATAGCCGGCTAGAATAGCTGCATAGCTGGCTAGAATAGCTGTATAGCTGGCTAGATAGCTGTATAGCCGGCTAGAATAGCTGCATAGCTGGCTAGAATAGCTGTATAGCTGGCTAGAATAGCTGCGTAGCTGGCTAGAATAGCTGTATAGCTGGCTAGAATAGCTGCATAGCCGGCTAGAATAGCTGCATAGCTGGCTAGAATAGCTGTATAGCCGGCTAGAATAGCTGTATAGCTGGCTAGAATAGCTGCATAGCTGGCTAGAATAGCTGTATAGCTGGCTAGAATAGCTGTATAGCTGGCTAGAATAGCTGCATAGCCGGCTAGAATAGCTAGTATAGCTGCGTAGCTGGCTAGATAGCTGTATAGCTGGCTAGAATAGCTGTATAGCTGGCTAGAATAGCTGTATAGCTGGCTAGAATAGCTGCATAGCCGGCTAGAATAGCTGTATAGCTGGCTAGAATAGCTGCATAGCTGGCTAGAATAGCTGTATAGCCGGCTAGAATAGCTGTATAGCTGGCTAGAATAGCTGCATAGCCGGCTAGAATAGCTGCATAGCTGGCTAGAATAGCTGCATAGCTGGCTAGAATAGCTGCGTAGCTGGCTAGATAGCTGCATAGCTGGCTAGAATAGCTGCATAGCTGGCTAGAATAGCTGCGTAGCTGGCTAGAATAGCTGCGTAGCTGGCTAGAATAGCTGTATAGCTGGCTAGAATAGCTGCATAGCTGGCTAGAATAGCTGCGTAGCTGGCTAGATAGCTGTATAGCCGGCTAGAATAGCTGTATAGCTGGCTAGAATAGCTGCATAGCTGGCTAGAATAGCTGTATAGCTGGTTACAATAGCTAGAAAGCTGGCTAGAATAGCTGCGTAGCTGCATAGCTGGCTAGATAGCTGTATAGCTGGCTAGAATAGCTGCATAGCTGGTTACAATAGCTAGAAAGCTGGCTAGAATAGCTGCATAGCTGGCTAGATAGCTGTATAGCTGGCTAGAATAGCTGCATAGCTGGCTAGATAGCTGTATAGCTGGCTAGAATAGCTGCGTAGCTGGCTAGATAGCTGTATAGCTGGCTAGAATAGCTGTATAGCTGGCTAGAATAGCTGTATAGCTGGCTAGAATAGCTGCATAGCTGGCTAGAATAGCTAGTATAGCTGCGTAGCTGGCTAGATAGCTGTATAGCCGGCTAGAATAGCTGCATAGCTGGCTAGAATAGCTGCATAGCTGGCTAGAATAGCTGCGTAGCTGGCTAGATAGCTGTATAGCTGGCTAGAGTAGCTGCATAGCCGGCTAGAATAGCTAGTATAGCTGCGTAGCTGGCTAGATAGCTGTATAGCTGGCTAGAATAGCTGCATAGCTGGCTAGAATAGCTGTATAGCTGGCTAGAATAGCTGCGTAGCTGGCTAGATAGCTGTATAGCCGGCTAGAATAGCTGCATAGCTGGCTAGAATAGCTGCATAGCTGGCTAGAATAGCTGCGTAGCTGGCTAGATAGCTGTATAGCTGGCTAGAATAGCTGTATAGCTGGCTAGAATAGCTGCGTAGCTGGCTAGAATAGCTGTATAGCTGGCTAGAATAGCTGCATAGCTGGCTAGAATAGCTGCGTAGCTGGCTAGATAGCTGTATAGCCGGCTAGAATAGCTGTATAGCTGGCTAGAATAGCTGCATAGCCGGCTAGAATAGCTGCGTAGCTGGCTAGATAGCTGTATAGCTGGCTAGAATAGCTGTATAGCTGGCTAGAATAGCTGCATAGCTGGCTAGAATAGCTGTATAGCTGGTTACAATAGCTAGAAAGCTGGCTAGAATAGCTGCGTAGCTGCATAGCTGGCTAGATAGCTGTATAGCTGGCTAGAATAGCTGCATAGCTGGTTACAATAGCTAGAAAGCTGGCTAGAATAGCTGCATAGCTGGCTAGATAGCTGTATAGCTGGCTAGAATAGCTGCATAGCTGGCTAGATAGCTGTATAGCTGGCTAGAATAGCTGTATAGCTGGTTACAATAGCTAGAAAGCTGGCTAGAATAGCTGCATAGCTGGCTAGATAGCTGCATAGCTGGCTAGAATAGCTGCGTAGCTGGCTAGATAGCTGTATAGCTGGCTAGAATAGCTTTATAGCTGGCTAGATAGCTGTATAGCTGGATAGAATAGCTGCATAGCTGGCTAGAATAGCTGCGTAGCTGGCTAGATAGCTGTATAGCTGGCTAGAATAGCTGTATAGCTGGCTAGATAGCTGTATAGCTGGCTAGATAGCTGTATAGCTGGCTAGAATAGCTGCATAGCTGGCTAGATAGCTGTATAGCTGGCTAGAATAGCTGCATAGCTGGTTACAATAGCTAGAAAGCTGGCTAGAATAGCTGCATAGCTGGCTAGATAGCTGCATAGCTGGCTAGAATAGCTGCGTAGCTGGATAGATAGCTGTATAGCTGGCTAGAATAGCTGTATAGCTGGCTAGAATAGCTGTATAGCTGGCTAGAATAGCTGCATAGCTGGCTAGAATAGCTGTATAGCTGGTTACAATAGCTAGAAAGCTGGCTAGAATAGCTGCATAGCTGGCTAGAATAGCTGCATAGCTGGCTAGAATAGCTGCATAGCTGGCTAGAATAGCTGTATAGCTGGCTAGAATAGCTGCATAGCTGGCTAGAATAGCTGTATAGCTGGCTAGAATAGCTGCATAGCTGGTTACAATAGCTAGAATAGCTGCATAGCTGGCTAGATAGCTGTATAGCTGGCTAGAATAGCTGCATAGCTGGCTAGAATAGCTGCATAGCTGGCTAGATAGCTGTATAGCCGGCTAGAATAGCTGTATAGCTGGCTAGAATAGCTGTATAGCTGGCTAGAATAGCTGTATAGCTGGCTAGAATAGCTGTATAGCTGGCTAGAATAGCTGCGTAGCTGGCTAGATAGCTGTATAGCCGGCTAGAATAGCTGCATAGCTGGCTAGAATAGCTGCATAGCTGGCTAGAATAGCTGCGTAGCTGGCTAGATAGCTGCATAGCTGGCTAGAATAGCTGCATAGCTGGCTAGAATAGCTGCGTAGCTGGCTAGATAGCTGTATAGCTGGCTAGAATAGCTGCATAGCTGGCTAGATAGCTGTATAGCCGGCTAGAATAGCTGCATAGCTGGCTAGAATAGCTGTATAGCTGGCTAGAATAGCTGCGTAGCTGGCTAGATAGCTGTATAGCTGGCTAGAATAGCTGCATAGCTGGCTAGAATAGCTGCGTAGCTGGCTAGATAGCTGTATAGCTGGCTAGAATAGCTGCATAGCTGGCTAGAATAGCTGTATAGCTGGCTAGAATAGCTGGCTAGAATAGCTGCGTAGCTGGTTACAATAGCTAGAAAGCTGGCTAGAATAGCTGCGTAGCTGCATAGCTGGCTAGATAGCTGTATAGCTGGCTAGAATAGCTGCATAGCTGGTTACAATAGCTAGAAAGCTGGCTAGAATAGCTGCATAGCTGGCTAGATAGCTGTATAGCTGGCTAGAATAGCTGCATAGCCGGCTAGAATAGCTGGCTAGAATAGCTGCGTAGCTGGCTAGATAGCTGTATAGCTGGCTAGAATAGCTGTATAGCTGGCTAGAATAGCTGTATAGCTGGCTAGAATAGCTGCATAGCTGGCTAGAATAGCTGCATAGCTGGCTAGATAGCTGTATAGCCGGCTAGAATAGCTGCATAGCTGGCTAGAATAGCTGCATAGCTGGCTAGAATAGCTGCATAGCTGGCTAGATAGCTGTATAGCTGGCTAGAATAGCTGCATAGCTGGCTAGAATAGCTGCGTAGCTGGCTAGATAGCTGTATAGCTGGCTAGAATAGCTGCATAGCTGGCTAGAATAGCTGTATAGCTGGCTAGAATAGCTGCGTAGCTGGCTAGATAGCTGTATAGCCGGCTAGAATAGCTGCATAGCTGGCTAGAATAGCTGCATAGCTGGCTAGAATAGCTGCGTAGCTGGCTAGATAGCTGTATAGCTGGCTAGAATAGCTGTATAGCTGGCTAGAATAGCTGCATAGCTGGCTAGAATAGCTGTATAGCTGGCTAGAATAGCTGCATAGCTGGCTAGAATAGCTGCGTAGCTGGCTAGATAGCTGTATAGCCGGCTAGAATAGCTGTATAGCTGGCTAGAATAGCTGCATAGCTGGCTAGAATAGCTGCGTAGCTGGCTAGATAGCTGTATAGCTGGCTAGAATAGCTGTATAGCTGGCTAGAATAGCTGCATAGCTGGCTAGAATAGCTGTATAGCTGGTTACAATAGCTAGAAAGCTGGCTAGAATAGCTGCGTAGCTGCATAGCTGGCTAGATAGCTGTATAGCTGGCTAGAATAGCTGCATAGCTGGTTACAATAGCTAGAAAGCTGGCTAGAATAGCTGCATAGCTGGCTAGATAGCTGTATAGCTGGCTAGAATAGCTGCATAGCTGGCTAGATAGCTGTATAGCTGGCTAGAATAGCTGTATAGCTGGTTACAATAGCTAGAAAGCTGGCTAGAATAGCTGCATAGCTGGCTAGATAGCTGCATAGCTGGCTAGAATAGCTGCGTAGCTGGCTAGATAGCTGTATAGCTGGCTAGAATAGCTTTATAGCTGGCTAGATAGCTGCATAGCTGGCTAGAATAGCTGCGTAGCTGGCTAGATAGCTGTATAGCTGGCTAGAATAGCTGTATAGCTGGCTAGATAGCTGTATAGCTGGCTAGATAGCTGTATAGCTGGCTAGAATAGCTGCATAGCTGGCTAGATAGCTGTATAGCTGGCTAGAATAGCTGCATAGCTGGTTACAATAGCTAGAAAGCTGGCTAGAATAGCTGCATAGCTGGCTAGATAGCTGCATAGCTGGCTAGAATAGCTGCGTAGCTGGATAGATAGCTGTATAGCTGGCTAGAATAGCTGTATAGCTGGCTAGAATAGCTGCATAGCTGGCTAGAATAGCTGTATAGCTGGCTAGAATAGCTGCATAGCTGGTTACAATAGCTAGAAAGCTGGCTAGAATAGCTGCATAGCTGGCTAGATAGCTGCATAGCTGGCTAGAATAGCTGCGTAGCTGGATAGATAGCTGTATAGCTGGCTAGAATAGCTGCATAGCTGGCTAGAATAGCTGCATAGCTGGCTAGAATAGCTGCATAGCTGGCTAGAATAGCTGTATAGCTGGTTACAATAGCTAGAAAGCTGGCTAGAATAGCTGTATAGCTGGCTAGAATAGCTGCATAGCTGGCTAGAATAGCTGCATAGCTGGCTAGAATAGCTGCATAGCTGGCTAGAATAGCTGTATAGCTGGCTAGAATAGCTGCATAGCTGGCTAGAATAGCTGTATAGCTGGCTAGAATAGCTGCATAGCTGGTTACAATAGCTAGAATAGCTGCATAGCTGGCTAGATAGCTGTATAGCTGGCTAGAATAGCTGCATAGCTGGCTAGAATAGCTGCATAGCTGGCTAGAATAGCTGTATAGCTGGCTAGAATAGCTGCATAGCTGGTTACAATAGCTAGAATAGCTGCATAGCTGGCTAGATAGCTGTATAGCTGGCTAGAATAGCTGTATAGCTGGCTAGAATAGCTGCATAGCTGGCTAGAATAGCTGTATAGCTGGCTAGAATAGCTGCATAGCTGGTTACAATAGCTAGAATAGCTGGCTAGAATAGCTGTATAGCTGGCTAGAATAGCTGCATAGCTGGCTAGAATAGCTGTATAGCTGGCTAGAATAGCTGCATAGCTGGTTACAATAGCTAGAATAGCTGCATAGCTGGCTAGATAGCTGTATAGCTGGCTAGAATAGCTGCATAGCTGGCTAGAATAGCTGTATAGCTGGCTAGAATAGCTGCATAGCTGGTTACAATAGCTAGAATAGCTGCATAGCTGTATAGCTGGCTAGAATAGCTGCATAGCTGGCTAGAATAGCTGCATAGCTGGCTAGATAGCTGTATAGCTTGCTAGAATAGCTGTATAGCTGCCTAGAATAGCTGCATAGCTGGCTAGATAGCTGTATAGCTGGCTAGTATAGCTGCGTAGCTGGCTAGAATAGCTAGTATAGCTGGAACGCTTTTCATCTATTCTAGCCACCTTTCCAGCTATTCTAGCCAGTAATGCAGCTATACTAGCTATTCTAGCCACCTTTCCAGCGATTCTAGCCAGTAATGCAGCTATACTAGCTATTCTAGCCACCTTTCCAGCGATTCTAGCCAGTAATGCAGCTATACTAGCTATTCTAGCCACCTTTCCAGCGATTCTAGCCAGTATTGCAGCTATACTAGCTATTCTAGCCACCTTTCCAGCGATTCTAGCCAGTATTGCAGCTATACTAGCTATTTTCATGCATTCTAGCCACCTTTCCAGCGATTCTAGCCAGTAATGCAGCTATACTAGCTATTCTAGCCACCTTTCCAGCGATTCTAGCCAGTAATGCAGCTATACTAGCTATTCTAGCCACCTTTCCAGCGATTCTAGCCAGTATTGCAGCTATACTAGCTATTCTAGCCACCTTTCCAGCGATTCTAGCCAGTAATGCACCTATACTACCTATTCTAGCCACCTTTCCAGCGATTCTAGCCAGTAATGCACCTATACTACCTATTCTAGCCACCTTTCCAGCGATTCTAGCCAGTATTGCAGCTATACTAGCTATTCTAGCCACCTTTTTATCTATTCTAGCCACCTTTCCAGCGATTCTAGCCAGTATTGCAGCTATACTAGCTATTCTAGCCACCTTTCCAGCGATTCTAGCCAGTATTGCAGCTATACTAGCTATTCTAGCCACCTTTTCATCCATTCTAGCCACCTTTCCAGCGATTCTAGCCAGTAATGCAGCTATACTAGCTATTCTAGCCACCTTTCCAGCGATTCTAGCCAGTATTGCACCTATACTAGCTATTCTAGCCACCTTTCCAGCGATTCTAGCCAGTAATGCACCTATACTAGCTATTCTAGCCACCTTTCCAGCGATTCTAGCCAGTAATGCACCTATACTACCTATTCTAGCCACCTTTCCAGCGATTCTAGCCAGTAATGCACCTATACTAGCTATTCTAGCCACCTTTTCATCCATTCTAGCCAGTAATGCACCTATACTACCTATTCTAGCCACCTTTCCAGCGATTCTAGCCAGTAATGCACCTATACTACCTATTCTAGCCACCTTTCCAGCGATTCTAGCCAGTAATGCACCTATACTACCTATTCTAGCCACCTTTCCAGCGATTCTAGTCAGTAATGCACCTATACTAGCTATTCTAGCCACCTTTCCAGCGATTCTAGCCAGTAATGCACCTATACTAGCTATTCTAGCCACCTTTCCAGCGATTCTAGCCAGTAATGCAGCTATACTAGCTATTCTAGCCACCTTTCCAGCGATTCTAGCCAGTATTGCAGCTATACTAGCTATTCTAGCCACCTTTTCATCCATTCTAGCCACCTTTCCAGCGATTCTAGCCAGTATTGCAGCTATACTAGCTATTTTCATCCATTCTAGCCACCTTTCCAGCGATTCTAGCCAGTAATGCAGCTATACTAGCTATTCTAGCCACCTTTCCAGCGATTCTAGCCAGTATTGCACCTATACTAGCTATTCTAGCCACCTTTCCAGCGATTCTAGCCAGTATTGCACCTATACTAGCTATTCTAGCCACCTTTCCAGCGATTCTAGCCAGTAATGCACCTATACTACCTATTCTAGCCACCTTTCCAGCGATTCTAGTCAGTAATGCACCTATACTAGCTATCTCTAGCCACCTTTCCAGCGATTCTAGCCAGTAATGCACCTATACTAGCTATTCTAGCCACCTTTCCAGCGGATTCTAGCCAGTATTGCAGCTATACTAGCTATTTTCATCCATTCTAGCCACCTTTCCAGCGATTCTAGCCAGTAATGCACCTATACTAGCTATTCTAGCCACCTTTCCAGCGATTCTAGCCAGTAATGCACCTATACTAGCTATTCTAGCCACCTTTCCAGCGATTCTAGCCAGTATTGCAGCTATACTAGCTATTCTAGCCACCTTTTCATCCATTCTAGCCACCTTTCCAGCGATTCTAGCCAGTATTGCAGCTATACTAGCTATTTTCATCCATTCTAGCCACCTTTCCAGCGATTCTAGCCAGTAATGCAGCTATACTAGCTATTCTAGCCACCTTTCCAGCGATTCTAGCCAGTATTGCACCTATACTAGCTATTCTAGCCACCTTTCCAGCGATTCTAGCCAGTAATGCACCTATACTACCTATTCTAGCCACCTTTCCAGCGATTCTAGTCAGTAATGCATCTATACTAGCTATTCTAGCCACCTTTCCAGCGATTCTAGCCAGTAATGCACCTATACTAGCTATTCTAGCCACCTTTCCAGCGATTCTAGCCAGTATTGCAGCTATACTAGCTATTTTCATCCATTCTAGCCACCTTTCCAGCGATCCTAGCCAGTAATGCAGCTATACTAGCTATTTTCATCCATTCTAGCCACCTTTCCAGCGATCCTAGCCAGTAATGCACCTATACTAGCTATTCTAGCCACCTTTCCAGCGATTCTAGCCAGTATTGCAGCTATACTAGCTATTCTAGCCACCTTTTCATCCATTCTAGCCACCTTTCCAGCGATTCTAGCCAGTATTGCAGCTATACTAGCTATTTTCATCCAATTCTAGCCACCTTTCCAGCGATTCTAGCCCAGTAATGCAGCTATACTAGCTATTCTAGCCACCTTTCCAGCGATTCTAGCCAGTATTGCACCTATACTAGCTATTCTAGCCACCTTTCCAGCGATTCTAGCCAGTAATGCACCTATACTACCTATTCTAGCCACCTTTCCAGCGATTCTAGCCAGTAATGCACCTATACTACCTATTCTAGCCACCTTTCCAGCGATTCTAGCCAGTAATGCACCTATACTAGCTATTCTAGCCACCTTTCCAGCGATTCTAGCCAGTATTGCAGCTATACTAGCTATTCTAGCCACCTTTCCAGCGATTCTAGCCAGTAATGCACCTATACTAGCTATTCTAGCCACCTTTTCATCCATTCTAGCCAGTAATGCACCTATACTACCTATTCTAGCCACCTTTCCAGCGATTCTAGCCAGTAATGCACCTATACTACCTATTCTAGCCACCTTTCCAGCGATTCTAGCCAGTAATGCACCTATACTACCTATTCTAGCCACCTTTCCAGCGATTCTAGCCAGTAATGCACCTATACTAGCTATTCTAGCCACCTTTCCAGCGATTCTAGCCAGTAATGCACCTATACTAGCTATTCTAGCCACCTTTCCAGCGATTCTAGCCAGTAATGCACCTATACTAGCTATTCTAGCCACCTTTCCAGCGATTCTAGCCAGTATTGCAGCTA